>CAJNDS010002440.1:204484-331984 GCA_905221605.1 Symbiodinium natans
AGAGAGCAGTTTAGGGTTTAGGGTGGATGAGACCACTCCCAGAGCCGAGACACTCGGTGTCGGCGGCCACCTTGCAGCAGAAGGAAGCTCTTGAGCCCTAACCCCTAACCCCTAACCCCTAAACCCTAAACCCTAAACCCTAAACCCGAAACCCGAAACCCGAAACCCGAAAATCTGAAATTAGAGCCCCAAAGGAACACCACAACACCCCGAAGCACTAAACACTAAAGCCTGAAGCTCTAAATCCCAAAGCCCGAAAACTTCAAAAACCCTAAACCGTAAGACCCTAAACCCTAAACCCTAAACCCTAAACCCTTAACCTTCAAACCCCAAAGCAAGCCCTGAAGCCTCATGGGCCCGGAGACCCCAAAGCCCCGTAATTCAGGAACGTGCCTTAAATTATAAATAGGAGGTCGAATATGGTTTAAGGTATATTCCTTATTTAAGGGGTTCAGGGTTTAGGGTTCAGGGTTTAGGGTTTAGGGTGTCGGGTTTAGGGTTTAGGGTTTAGGGTTTAGGGTTTAGGGTTTAGGGTTTAGGGTTTAGGGTTTAGGGTTTAGGGTTTAGGGGAAGCCTTTGGGGGTCCCTGGCGGGACAACCCTGTGAGTCACTCCCTGCACAAGTTGCGTGCAACGCCTGTGCGCATGCAACATCGTGCTAGCCAAGCTGCGTGGAACCTCAGTTCAGGGTTTAGGGTTTAGGGTTTAAGGTTTCGGGTTTCGGGTTTAGGGTTCGGGCTTTGTAGGGTTTAGGACTAGGGTTGCTAGGGCTTAGGGTTGTTCGGGCTCAGAGAAGCACGTCAGCAAATCAGCATGACACTCGTGGGTGGGGGGGGAAGAACAGCTTGCCACGCGAGATTTCAGCTATCGGCCGATATTCTGAGATTCCTTACAAAAAAATCTCCCGAAGAAGGGGTTCAGGTTCGGGCTTAGAGCTTAGGAAAGCCTAAACCCTAAACCCTAAACCCTAAACCCTAAACCCTAAACCCTAAACCCTAAACCCTACACTTGAAACCCTCAAGCCTCAAACCTAAGCCCTGCGTAAACCAAGCAGCTGTCTGCAGGTGTCCGGCCCATACAGAAGCTGAGTTCAAGGGAGCCCGGAGCCATCCGAGTGCTGTCAGACAAAGCCTTGGCTGACTTCTGAAGCCCTCCTACAACTTTAAAACCTTTAGGGTTTAAGGGTTTAGGGTTTAGGGTTTAGGGTTTAGGGTTTGGGGTTTAGGGTTTAGGGTTTAGGGTTTAGGGTTTAGCGTTTTAGGGTTTAGGCTCCTTATTGTAGTTTCTAAAGTCCTAAGAGCCAGCCAGAAGAAAGCCAAGAAGCCTTGGCGCGTGCCCCCGGGTCCCGGTGGTCCTTGTCTTGGGACGGCGTCTCCTGTCCCCTTGCAGAGTTGGGCTCGTCGCGGGCCTCATTCTTCAGGGTCGCCTGGGCAAACTTAAACCCTAAACCCTAAACCCGAAACCTAAACCCTAAACCCTAAACCCTAAACCCTAAACCCATTCTTCAGGGTCGCCTGGGCAAACTTCCACCTGGACACGGCGAGATTTTGCAAGGCGTCCTCCTTCTCCTGGCTGGTTCTTAGTAGGGAATGAGGGAATGAGGTACCCTATAGAATCCCTTAAACGGTACACATATATATATGTATGAAAAAAAAAATATATATATATATACATATATGTATACATATAATTAGGGCCCGAATTCCCTCGTTCCCTACTTAGAACCCGGGGGGTCTCCTTGCGGAGCAGCTCGGCGTTGTGCTCCGCCTCTTCCCACCTCGTCTTGTAGCTCTCCATCATGTTCTGCAGCGTGCCCACTTGCGCCTGCAAGTCCGAGGCGTTGCGCGGCGACCCGCTGAGCTGCTCCCTCAAGCTTGCCAACTCCTCACTCAAGCTCTGGACCAGTTTTACAGTGTCCCTCCTTTCCGCGCGCCTTGCGGCGACCTTGATGGTCTTCACCGTGCTCGCAAAGTTCAGGGTCACCAAGCTCTCATCCAGATTCACCAGAGCTGGGCTCACCGTTGCCAGTAAGCAAGTCTTCGAGTTGCCCGTCAGGGCATTGATGAGCAGCAGCGTGAGCTTTGAATTCCGGAATCTGGCGCGGTTCGATCCCTCGACCTCGCTACCCACACTACTACTCCGCCTGCGCGCCTGCGCCTGCTTGCCGAGCGCCTGGATGCACTGGGCAAGCCACATGAGGCTTCGGTTGATGAAGGTGAGCTCCGTGAAGTTTTGCCCCGTGACCTTCGTGGTCTTCTCATTCTCCCGCCCGGCCAAGTCGACGCAGAAAAGCTCAGAAGTCACCACTGTGTGGTCTTCCTCGTGCCTTTCGATGACGAGTCGGAAAACCACATGCCCGCGAGAACTCCGGGCATTTCTGGCCGTTGCTGCGACACTCGCCCTCGACAAACCAGAGTCCAGCAACTTCTGCACCTGATCAACGGCTTCAACCTGCGCATCGACAGCGCCATCAACGTACACGCCAATCCGTGGGTGGACGTGAATCTCGGGAGACTTGCCGGTGTCTTTGTCGTCAAGCAAGTCCCTGACCTTCTCGTTGTAGATTTCCAGAATCTGCACGCGGCAGTCCACCTGTGGGGCATTCCGAGGCTCGTGTTTGGGATCTGAGAAAGTTCTACCCAAGGTTCAGGACACGCAGCGCGGGGAAGGACCGTGTTGGGCAAGGTCCCCACACCTAATCCCCTCCCCACCGCCCCGGCACTTTTTGAGACGTGCATCAGGACCAGCCCTGCCTGCCATGGGCCGCACCAACACCCCCCCACCCCCACCCCACCCACCCCAACCCCCCCCCCCCCTTGCAGAAGCTCAGGCCGAGGGGGGTCGCGTAGCGTTAACATTGGACCCCGTAGCTATGCAGCCGTCATGCCCCTCTCCCCAAACAGCCGCGGTTTAGGGTTTAGGGTTTAGGGTTTAGGGTTTAGGGTTTAGGGTTTAGGGTTTAGGGTTTAGGGTTTAGGGTTTAGGGTTTAGGGTTTAGGGTTTAGGGTTTAGGGCAAAAAAGAGCGTAAACCATCCTGAGCCACCTTGAAACGAGAGCATAAGAAGCAGGTTTTTGGAGGAAGAAACCCGGTTCCCCAAAAGCCCCAAAGAGTGGACCGAAGCCCTAAACCCGAAGCCCTAAACCCTAAACCCTAAACCCTAAACCCTAAACCCCGGAAGCGACCTTGCGCACTTGCTCCAACTCGCTGAACAAGTCGCGCAGGAGCCGGGGGAGCAGTCCTTGCTCAGCCGTGCTCTTCTTTCCTCGGATGGCCCCTTAGACCCGTTTAGGGTTTAGGGTCTAGGGTCTAGGGTTCAGGGTTTAGGCTATGGGGCTTTTTTGGGGGGGTTTAGGGTTTTAGGGTTTTAGGGTTTTAGGGTTTTAGGGTTTTGGGTTTTGGGTTTTGGGCCTTGAAAAAATTGTTCCTAAACATGATCCCGGCTTCCCATGAAAGAGAAGGTCTTCCCACTACCCGTCTGCCCGTAGCAGAACAAGCAGGCGTGGTACCCTGAGATCGAATGCTGCACCATTCGACGCCCAATCATGTCATAGCACTTCCTTGGCTGACTTCTGAACCCCTCCCAAAAGTTTAGGGTTTCGGGTTTAGGGTTTAGGGTTCAGGGTTTTAGGGTTTAGGCTCCTTCTTGAAATTCCTACCAAAAACCCAGAAAGGTTTAAGTCCCAAAAGCCGGCCAGAAGAAAGCCAAGCTTCTCTTGGGAGACATGGTTTGGCTTCGAAGGGTCCATGCTGTCCATGACGCAATCGAAGGCATACTCTTTCTTCTTGTCCGGCGCGCGCACGGAGATGACATTTCGGGAAGGTGTGAGGCACTGCTGCTTCCCTTCATACCCGAGGAAGGGGCGCAGTCGAACTCCGACAAAGATCGTGTCATCAACCTTCCCCCCCGCCCTGGGAGTCTTCGCCATGTTCGAAGCCAGCCTGGCTTTCGCGGGTGGAGTCCATGCTCAAAGCATGTGGGAAGCTGAGCTGATCAGTTCTAAGGCTGATGAGCATGTGCTTTGCAGCTGGCTGCAACAAGACGAAGGTCGTGCATCGTCATGACGAAAGCCCTTAACCCTAAACCCTAAACCCGAAGTACTGCGTGCAGTTGCAAGTGGGGCAGGTAAGCCCTCACTCTCGAGCCGAGGGAATTCATGCCGCGCCGCAAATCTTGACTCCTGCCACATGGCAACATAGCATTAAGCAGCAAAATCCCGGTCTCAGCCAATCCGATAATCCACAAAAGATTTCAGCCGTAGTATCAGTGCCCCACATCATTCCCAAAAGGTCACAACTCTCAGACATGGTCATGTAGGGGGTCCTTGCTATAAGGCGGCCCCTATTCATGAAGGGACCGCAGTTTAGAAAGCTCACCATGTGGCCATCCCCATACCTCTGGCTTTTTGCATGGCGTCACGGATTGCAGGGCTTCGCGTTGGGTTTCTGCCCAGAAACATGCAGCCCGCTCCGGCTTCTGAGAGCAGCGCAACAGAAACAAGCCTAAGCAGCCGCAAGAACATGAGATGAACATGCACCAAACCCTAAACCCTAAACCCTAAACCCTAAACCCTAAACCCTAAGCCCTAAGCCCTAAACCCTAAACCCTAAACCCTAAACCCTAAACCCTAAACCCAAGGGTATAACCTGGGCCAAGCATACTGCGGCTTGTTTGGTAAGGGCCACACACTATGCGGCGCTCGGATATGTAGAGCAGACTCCGAAATTTCTGAAAAGGTGATCCTGCACTCAAGTAGCACTCCAGGGCCTCTAGGGTCTAATGAAGACCACGTCTGACAGCGCCCGGAAAATGGACGTGTGGGCGGTCTCGATGCGACGACTCTGTGGGCCCGCCCACGCCCCGTAGAAGGAAGCCTTGGGCGACATACGCGATGCGGGTGACAGGACGGATGGGGAACGTGATGGCGTCTTGTCCCTGGTAGTGCATACGAACTTCACCTGCCCACTCCAAAGGCAATCATGCAGCATACGGCACCTCACAAGAGTTTCTCTCACTGCATTGATGAAACTGGCGATGATATAGGCGAGCCAACGTGGACGATAGCGTGTGCAAAGGTAGGATGCAGCTTTATGGGTCGCCCATGGCACGAGTAGGAGCAAGAGAAACCAGACTGGTAGAGCGACTGTGGTGCCCATGACTGTTGTCACAAGTACCGGATTGAAGGCGCACGGCCGGGATTTCAACACAAAGGCTGGCGTCCACATGAAAAGGGCGAATGCCCAAATCTGGAATGCGACCCAGTCCAAGTAGACGTTTACCCGTAAACCCTCAACCCTAAACCCTAAACCCTAAACTAAACCCTAAACCCTAAACCCTAAACCCTAAACCCTAAACCCTAAACCTGGCCACCAGATTCGCCTGCAGAGGCATGGTGCCGATCTCTGAACGGTCGGAGCGAGGCCCGGCGCAGACTTTCAGCGGACACCATGGTATCGACCCTGGTAGCCCGAGTAACCATCTTATAATAAGGGTACCCTTTTTGGAATTGCTCATTTTTAGAAAGGAACCCCCAGAGTCCAAAAAGGGCAAAAGGGTACCACTCAGCTACCAAGCGACATCATTGAGAAGAGCAAAGTTGAACGTGCTCCAGCTTCGGTCGTGGCGCAGCCCGAACTTCTCTGGCCGACGATTGAAGCAAGGTCACACCGCCGTCGCAGGTTGAGTTTCCAACCTCGCCGGACTGACCTGCCGCTGCCACCCGCGCGCTCACGAAGACGAGAAACCACAGCATGGCAAACACGAAAATAGGGAAACCTTGCAGGGGCAAGGTGCCGCGTTAGAACCTCCCGGCACGTTTTCTGAGAGGATGGCGGCTGCAAGCGCATCCAAGGTTCAGTCCGCCACGCCATGCATCAGTTCGTGCATATGACATCCCAAAACTCCAAGAAGGTGGTGATATTGGCAAAACGAATCTGAGATTGTGCATGTCGATCTCGCCTAAGGACTAGACTGCAGGTGTCCCGAAAGCGTGTTGACAAAAAAGAAGCCAAGACTTGTCCCGCAGTACCACAAGCAGGGGAGAATCCAAAAGACCAATCAGGAGACGCAAGTGCGCAATACCTTATGTGATGAACAAAGCCTTCGTACGAAAAAACTACGACGGCCGCATCTCTTTGAAGACCGGGTGCAGCATGCCATGCAACTTCTCTCACGTACGGTGCACTATCAGAAACTCAGGAGCAGCAAGCAAAAGCCTAAAGCTAAGCTATCTGAGGAGTCTTGCCGAAGTAAGCCCACGTTATCTGATGCACGGAGGCCCTAAAAAACCCTAAAGCCCAAGCCCACGTACTCAACAAGGGTGCAGCCGCTTTTACTTCTGAGAGCGGCGCAAAAGAAGCAAACCTAAGCCGGTCGGATAAACCAAAGTTTCTCCAGGTCCTGCACTCAATTCGCACTCTCGGGCTCCATCAGGGCTACGGAAGACCACGTCTGACAGCGACCGGAAAATAGACGCGTGGGTGGTCTCGATGTGGCTATCCCGACTCTGTCGGCCCCGCCGCCGCCAAGTCACCGTAGAAGGAAGCCTTGGGCGACATACGCGATGCGGGTGACAGGACGGATGGGGAACGTGATGGCGTCTTGTCCCTGGTAGTGCATACGAACTTCACATGCCCACTCCAAAGGCAATCATGCAGCATACGGCACCTCACAAGAGTTTCTCTCACTGCATTGTAAGCCAATGGGGCGATGAAACTGGCGATGATATAGGCGAGCCAACGTGGACGATAGCGTGTGCAAAGGTAGGATGCAGCTTTCTGGGTCGCCCATGGCACGAGTAGGAGCAAGAGAAGCCAGACTGGAAGAGCGACTGTGGTGCCCATGACTGTTGTCACAAGTACCGGATTGAAGGCGCACGGTCGGGATTTCAACACAAAGGCTGGCGTCCACATGAAAAGGGCGAATGCCCAAACCTGGAATGGCTTTTTGACCCAGTCCAAGTAGACGTTCAGCATCTTTGGAAATGCCGAGATGTGCTTGGAGCGGACAAGCCATGTATGTGCTCGCTGTTTCTGGACCTGTCCGTTGTACCAGCGGGTGCGCTGACTAAGCCAGTTCTGAAAGTCTGGTGGCTCACGCTCTTGACACAGGATGTTGGCATCAGCCGCACCTGTAAAGCCATAGTAAGCCCAGCCTCGGAGCATGGCATCGTGATCTTCCCCAACGGTGCGATGGTCGAAAGCGACCCTTCTTGATGGCATCCGTTCGCCAGAAGGAGCCTCGGCCGTGGCAGAATGGCATCTGCAAGTGTGGGTAGATGAACTCATTTTCCGAAACCAAGGCATCCATGCAGGTTGTTAGGGGCCCATAGGGGTAGAATCCCGTGTCGGTGAGGCCGGCAAAGTCTTCCCAGCAGTGCACCTGGGATGACTCAGGGCTTTCTTTGATTTATCGGATGTACCAGGTTTATGGTTTACGGGGTTTACTTATGGGGCTTACGATCGGCTTCTTGGGTATAGGGTTTAGGGGGGCGCCAGTACCACGAAACAAACCAGCACCGCGATTGGAACCTGGCCACCAGGTTCGCCTGCACAGCATGGTGGCCGTCTCTGAACAATCGGAGCGACGCCCGGCACATACTTTCAGCGGACACCATGGTGTCGACATCATTGAAAAGGGCAAAGTCGGTTTCGAGCAGCTCGACGGCCAGATTCAAGTTGTCGCACTTCGACGTTGACATGTGGTTGCGGTGCACCTCAAGGGCAGGCCACTCCGCCTCGAGTTCGAGCAGCTTCTGCTCAATCCAAGTATGCTCCTGAGGCGAGTTCCACACAAGCATGACCCGCAGGCAGCCTGGATACTTGGCTGCTTCTTCTCGGTAGACCTCCAGGCAATCCAACAAGATGTCCTCCTCGTTGGGCATGTACGCGGGAATCACGACCGTGATGGAACGGCACTTGTGGCTCTGGAGTTGCTTTAGAAGATCAGAGTCGGGGCCTTGGTCGGGCGCCAAGGCCGGCACCTCATAGGGCCCCGTCCGGTAAGCCTGCAAGAGTGGGTCTTGCTCATACCACGTCTTCATTCGGAGGTATGTTGCGTAGAAGGCCGTTATGTTGTAAAGGGCGTAGACGAGACATTGGAAGATCACTGCACTTGCTGCAACCTGGTGGAAGGTGCCATCACTGACCTGCGCAATCATACGCAAACCCAGTGTACGGCACATGTGAACCCCTGAAGCTTCAGCGCTTGTCATACATACCCCCTTTCCCCTGTTTCCCCTCACATCCTGCAACTTTACAGAGAAATGCTCTATCGAGGGGGGCAAAGAGGGGTACGAGAGATGAGTTCAGGTGCATGGAACACGGGGTACAGTACGGAGGTACGAGTGGTACGGCTGTCATGCCAAATCGTGGAAATGTCACGCTAAATTTGGGGTACAAATGTCGTACCTCCGTACCGTGCCCTTCGTACTATGCAGGGCGTACCCACCTCTATCCATTGCAAAATTGGCATCCGTACCTCACGTATTGTCTTCGATAGAAACACACCCTTTCATTGCTCTTGAAATTAGCCGAAAGCCAACCCTACAGTACAGCACCGTAGACGCTTGGGATGCTTAGACTGCACGCCTGGGCTGTGTCATTCTCCGGCCCCTCGCTGCATAGATACACGAACAGGAGGACCCTGACCTGGTCTGCAAGGAAGAAGCATCCGGTGATGAGCCAGCGGAGATACTTGGACTCCACCCACTCCGCGTAGGGTCCCAGCCAGCCATGTCGTGGTCGGTTCAGATCGAACTTCAAGGGCTCAAAAGGTGGCAACCGCACGTCATGGTCAATAGCAAGCTCAGCCATGACTCCCACTGACGAGACCTGGGTTTAGGGTTTGGGGTTTAGGGCTGAGGGTTTTGGATTTAGGGTTTATGCAGAACCCGGATGAACCCGGGCCCTCTGACTTTGCGGCGGCTGACCCTAGTTCATGAATGCTGTGCGCAGCGCAGCTGCGGCAGAAGAAACAGCTCGGGCGCGCACCGCCAAAAGCAAGAGAAGGCTTGCAACGAAAGTACCGAGGCTGGCATAGATTGCGCGGCGGACGAGAAAGAAGCGAACGGCCTGCACAGCTTGCCAAGCTGTGATGATGTGCCTCTGGTCCTCCCAGCGGGCAAAGAACGCGAAGAGAATGAAGCTAGCCAGAGTTTCCACCATCAAGCCCGGAAGGATTTCCCGGGTCGTCTGCAACTTTCCGGTTGCGAAGAGCAGAACCAGCACCGAGTTCAACAGAACGTCCACGACGCAGGCGCAAGTGACTCCAAATGGCCACGAGCTCTTCGAGGGAGGAGGCCATAGTGCGGGAACATCCATATCTTCATCTGTCACACGTGTCGCCTACTAGGGACCCGGGGCTCCACCAAGGCCAACCCACCATTCATATCAATATGGTTTTCGGGCTTAGGGCCCGCGTTGGAGGGTTTAGGTTGAGGGTGGAAATGGGCTGATAGAATCACGCACACACAAGGACGATCTAAGACGATCGAACAGACCCCTCATCTGCTCCCCCCCCCCCCCCGGCCTTCGACGCCTTGCTCTTCCTCTTCGGCAGAACCCACTGTGCTGCTGAAACGACCCTACGGTTTAGGGTTTAGGGTTTAGGGTTTAGGGTCTAGGGTCTAGGGTTTAGGGTTTAGGGTTTAGGGTTTAGGGTTTAGGCTGCCAAGACCAGGAAGATCAGCATGGGGGGCACCAGGATGCCTCGGATAGCCCTGAAGACCCTCTGAAAGATACGGTTTAGGGTTTAGGGTTTAGGGTTTAGGGTTTAGGGTTTAGGGTTTAGGGTTTAGGGTTTAGGGTCTAGGGTTTAGGGTTTAGGGTTTAGGGTTTAGGGGAAGGTATAAGATCTCCAAAGGGCCGACCTAGCTGCATGAGATGACCCCAATGACGAACACACTGCACAGCGCTCGTAGGACTGCAGACCTCAAGGTCGGAGCAGGATCTTAGCTCAGGACAGGCCGATACATGCTCGCATCGAGTGCGACCGTGATGTGATGACCCTTCCACTTCACGAAGCCGCCCGACTTGCCCCACTGCCACTCAACGTGCTCTGGCTTCGGTCGTGGCGCAGCCCGAACTCCTCTGGCCGAAGATTGAAGCAAGGTCACACCCACACCGCCGTCGCAGGTAGAGTTTCCAACCTCGCAGGACGCTGCCACCAGCGCGCCCACAAAGACGAGAAACCACAGCATGGCAAACACGAAACTATGAAACCTTGCAAGGGCAAGGTACCGTGCCAGAACCTCCCGGCACGATTTCTGAGAGGACGGCGGCTGCAAGTGCATCCAAGGTTCAGTCTGAAGGCCCAGCATGCACGCATGCACACACACACACACAAACACAAACGCAAACACAAATACTGAACCTGAAGCTTTCGAGAGCTGCTTTTCAATGCCTCAAACTCGATAAGAACGTCCGGCAAGTCAGTCCGTCTGCATTGGGCCATTTGCCCGGGTCTTCCAAGATGGGCAAGTCCCAAACACAACGACCCGCATCGTTTTTCAGGGATGGATCTGCTCGCCGCTCCAGCAGCAGGCAGCACATGGCCCAGTTCCGGCCATTTACTGCGAAGTGCAGCGGGGTACCTCCAGAGGAGCCGCGCGCATCGAGCCGAGATCCTGCATCAATGAGCCTGGCACCCACTGCTCGGGTCTTCTCTGGACAGATGCTGCTCCAGTGAAACGCCAGAGAGTGCAGCGCGGTGTCATGTCCTGAGCTGGGCTGATCAGAAGCGCCCGCCTCGAGCAATGCGTCCCACACACCCTGAAAATCGGGAGAGTTGCTGAACGGCGCATGGCCAGCCTCGTTTTGTGACCACTTTTTAACGCAGAGCTGCAACGGGGATGCCCCTTGCTCTGTGAAAGTGTTTGGGTCCCCAGCAGCTTGCAGCAGGGCACGCACGCAGCCAGAATAGCCGCCGAGTGCTGCCAAGTGCAAGGCAGAAAGGCCTCCCAGAGGCTTCTTACAAGCACTTTTCCCAAGCCTCTCAAGAATAATCTGCTGGTACCAGACCTTCTTTGGGTCCGCATGAGCTACCCGTGGCATGGTGCTCATCATCCAGCCGGCTGGGGCCGTTTCTGCTGAAGCACGCTTCTCCAGCAAGAGCTCCAGACAATCCTGATGACCCTGCGCAGCAGCAAGTTGCACAGGCTTCAGGCTCCACAGCTTCACGTCCCTCACCTCCTTGCGTGCGCGCAACAGAACCTCCAGTGAGGCACGATGTCCAAGATAGCTGGCAAGTTGCAGCGCCGTCCATCCCTCCCTGTCACTGGCATTCACGTCGGCTCTCGCCTGCAGCAGAAAGCTCAGAGCACCTGAGGCGCTTCCCAGCGCCAGGGCGTGGACTGCCACGGCCAGCACCGGTGTCCTGCGCAAGGCGCACGGGGAGGGCCTCCCCGCGCCCTGGTTGCTGACATGGTCAAAGACGTCGAAGCCATGTGAGCCAAGCAGCTCGGGATGGAGATGGGCCATGTACTGAAGCACCGGAACCTCATTTGCTCGCACTGCGGCGCAGAAGTATGCGCTCAGCGGGCCCCATCGCGAATCCTGGGACGTCTTCCAGAAGTGCTTCTCCAGGGTGTTGAGCGCCGCGAGCGCGCACCGCCCGAAGCTGTCGCAAGGGTTTCGCAGGAGCCTCTCGAAGCTCTCGGCCGGTAGCACTCTCTGTGAGCCGCTCCCAGCATCCCTTCGCAACTGCTCGCACCTTGGGCAAAGCACGGGCCGCAAGACCCTCGGCCCCACATCCTGCCCAATGCCACGCTCACTCCAGGGCCGCTGCAGCTCTGCACAACTCACCCGGCGAAGCGTCACCTGCTCAGAGGCTTGCTTCAACACCTCCTTCGTTGTCCAGGATTTCCTAGGGACTTGAAGCTTAACCTTTCGGGTTTTTTTGTAGGGCTTATCAGGCCCCCAAAGAGGTTAAAGGCTGCTTACTCTACTACCCAAGCCTCCTCCAGCGACTTGCCGCTGAGGGAAGTAAGGCTGCCCGCAATCTGCTGCCCCAGGCTGTCCTCCTGGCTGTCGCTGATGCAGGTGCCCCTGTCCCCTGCCCACCTTAGTTGTCCAGTAACCTGGGAGAACTGAAGGTTAACCCTTGGGATTATTAAGGGATTCTACTACCCCAAAAAGGTTAAAGGTTACCTACTACTGTACTAGGCCACACAACGTAGAAGTTCCCACGCCGTGACTCCGCCACCGGTGCTGCGGGCAGAGTTTGCATGGGGAGTGCCGCCGCCTTCGCGGGTGTCGCGCGGAAGGTGCTGTCCAGGGCGTTCTCACGGCAGCAGTCGGGCACGGCGAGCAGCGCCACCTTGGGGCCCAGCAATCGCCCCCGCACCTGCGAGAAGGAGACCCGCCCCTCTAGCATCAGCATCTCCAGGTCGCCATGAGACTCACGGCCATGGCCCGCGTAGTAAAAAACCACCAGGTGCTCAGCCGAAATCTTCAGGTATTGCTCCAGCTCCTGCAGCTTCTTCCAGAACTCGTCTTCGGTGACATCTTCGCACAAAGTGACCTTGAAACCCGACATCAACAAGGCCTGAGTTGCGCGTTAAACCCTTTGACAACTCTCTGTGAACAGGTTCCCTTTTAAGGGAAGAAAGGGATATTAACAAAAGATCCCAAAGCGCAACTCAGAGGCTTCTTGGAGCATGCGACCTGGCTCAGCCGTGTTCGGGAGATCTGGGAGCCCTGTCTCGTGCTCCGAGTACCTGGGAGGACCGATGGCCCGTATACCGTCATAGGAAAATATAGTAGCATAGGGCAAAAGATGGCCCATATACCGTAATAGGAAATATAGTAGTATAGGGCATATGACCCCGAAACCACCCCCCCAATTGCAGGGTTCATTTTAGTCCCGCAGGAACACTCCAAATCCCAGACGAAGGGATTAGAGTCGTATAGGGTATGACTTGGGATGTTCCCCCTGATAATAACAGTCCTTAATAAGGATTATCATCGGGGTACTATACTCCCTGTTAAGGAGCTCTTAGGATAAAGGGCAACATCCCAATAGATGACCCCAACTGTAGGGCTCATGTTGGTACCCCCCAAGGTACTTGCTGTTTGTGAGGATGAAGGCGCTTCTCAGCGCAAAGGCCGGACTGGTCTGAAACACCACCTCCGCGGGGCCTGGATCTTCTGCACCTGGGATGACCCCGGGTTAGGGTTTAGGGTTTAGGGTTCAGGGTTCAGGGTTCAGGGTTCAGGGTTCAGGGTTTAGGGTTTAGGGTTTAGGGTTTAGGGTTTAGGGTTTAGGGTTTAGGGTTTAGGGTTTAGGGTTTAGGGTTTAGGGTCTCAAACCCAATAAGGGAACATTTATCTAGGATCCTCTTAAACAAGGGAAAATACAAAATATCCCAAGGGCCTACCTAGCCACCTTGCCCTTCGCCAGCACTCCCATCGTACGCAAGCTCTGCAGGCTGTGCCCCCGGCATCGGCTTTCTGGACGTTGTGTGGAAGTAGCTGCCCTCGATGACCTGGGCGACCGCCTTGAACTTCTTGGCGCGCGCATGTTGGAGGGCAGTTTTGCCATCCTTAGTTGTCCAGTAACCTCGGGGAACTGAAGGTTAACCTTTGGGATTATAAGGGGATCTTATTACCCCAAAAAGGCTAAAGGTTGCCTACTCTACTACTAGGCATCATCGTTCAGCACGGCAGGGTCCGCTTTGGAATCCAAGAGCCTTTGTGCCATGGCCGTGAGCCCCTTGTGCGCGGCCATGTGCAACGCCGAGTTCCCCGAACAGCCTTTGATGTTGGCTTCTGCTTTGGCCGCCAGCAAGGCGTCGACCATTTTCTGGTGATCGTGGAGGATGGCCTGGCCCACCAGACATGCGAGTAGTTCTCTAAATTCAGTTCCCTTCTTGGGTCACCTACATACCACCCCAAAAGGGGCCCTACAGCAACTTGGGCGATTGACGGGATCTCAAGGTTCCATAACATGTGGACATGTGACTACGTGCTCGCATTCTCCTGCTCCCGTCAGCATGCAGACTTCGAAGTGACAATGGCCAATTCGTCCCAACCCTTCCCAACCCTTAACAATCCTTTGTTGGCCGGGAACGGAGGAAACTCTCGGACCAACAAAACCGCGAACCTTGCCCTGGGACCCCCCTCTAGGAAGTCTCTGGGACGCCTGGGACCGAAACCGAAACCCTTCGTGGACCCCCCCCCCACCTATCATGACGTGCGTAGTGCTACACCACGTGACATTTGACTTGTCTTTCCTTCGTCTGCGATGCGCACGCTACACCCCGCGTTGGGCCAGCCCAGCTGCCGAGGAGGCCCGCACAAGCATGTACAAATACGTACGTGTTCCTGGCTGAACTCGGGTGATGCTCACCAAAAAACATCGTCGCTTTTCTCAGAGATGTGCTCGGGGTTCCTAGGAAAAGGAAGGAGACGCAGGGGGTTCAAAGACTGCACGCTTTTATTTACCGTGCCTCTTTCCCTTCAAGACAGAGAGTCCTCCGGCCTGATGCAATGGCGAGTCACCATTGTTCTCCGGAGCGGCTGGATTTCCTGTGGCGTCTAGGAGCGTTTGCATGATGCAGGCCAGCTCATCCTTCTCAGAGCTGCTGTAGCACGGGATCCGCGACACGACATGCAAGGCGCTTCGGCCCTTGCCGTTCTTGGCATTGCAATCCGCCTTGGCTTCCAGCAAGTCTTGGATGGTTCGTCTCCGCCGCCGGTGACAGGCTAGGTGAAGGGCAGTGTCACCCATGTTCGTCTGCGAGGAGAGAAGCTGCACAGGATCCGCACGCAGCAAGATGCTCAAGGCCCGGTCCAAGCCCATGCTGCGATCTGCACCGCGTTGATGCAGGTTGCCTTCCTGACCTCAGGAATAGCTTGAGGGTTTAGGGTTTAGGGTTTAGGGTTTAGGGTTTAGGGTTTAGGGTTTAGGGTTTAGGGTTTAGGGTTTAGGGTTTAGGGTTTAGGGATTGTTTGGAAAGTGTGGTCCTTCGCATGGGGCAGATTCCCCTGAGTCCAAGCCTCATGGCAGGTGTCACAGAAATCGAAATCCTCACATTGCTGGCAATGAAAGCGACGTTTTTGGGGCACTGCGTTGCAACCATCGCAGATGAAACCACTGTGAACCACCAAAGGTTCGCTGGGGTGATCTCGGTTGGCCTTTCTGACTACCACTTGCTCCTCTCTGCGGGCTCCCCTGGTGACAGTAGACAAGCTGAAGTCTCTCGCGACTTCATGGACCACTGACCGCTGCATCTTGGTGAGGCACACGGGGTACTCCAACTCTTCCTGGCTGCCGCAGATGAATTCGTAGAGCTGCTTCCTGACGGCCTTGATGACCTCGAAACGAATGTCGGGCAAGACTTGCGATTGCGATCCCACATCGCTTGTCGCATGCCTTCGGAGCACCACACGTAGCTTGTTGCCCTGGCGCTCATTCTCCACCAAGACCTGGAAAGCCCAGTCCTTTCCCTGTGCTTCGGCCTCTCTCCGAATGGCCGCCCGCCTTCCCATGCTTCTACCTGGGGGGACCAAACGTCAAACGAACCCTAAAAGAGTGGATGGGTATAGCAGCGTAGTGTGACCCCGAAACCCTACACCCCAAACCCTAAACCCCAAACTCCCCAATGACAGGGTTCATTTAGTTCCCCAAGGTACCCTGTAGAATCATACCATATAATAACCCCCATAAAACCCCATTCTAATTATCACGGCCCCTTTTTTTGTAGTCCCCAAGGTACTCTCCAAATCCCATTACCCTAAACCCTAAACCCTAAACCCTAAACCCAAGGTACTCTCCAAATCCCATTCGAAGGGATACCCCTCCAGAGAGTCGTCCTCCGCGAGCCTTTGGAGCGCCTCTCTCACTTCACTCCCGACCTTGGCTGGGCCCCCTCAGAGCCCTCTGATCAAGCATTCGGTGTAGGGTTTGGGGTTTAGGGTTTAGGGTTTAGGGTTTAGGGTTTGGGGTTTGGGGTTTGGGGTTTGGGGTTTGGGGTTTGGGGTTTAGGGTTTAGGGTTTAGGGTTTAGGGCGAAGATGATTCTCTTCAACCCAAGAAGGTGAAATACAAGAGCTTTCAAGAGCCTACCCAGTGGCGCGACTCTCCTCACTTTCCCCCACTGGGGAGGCGCTCGGAGCGTTCGTCACCGTGATCTGCCGCTCTCCCTTGGAGCTCTTTCCTTTGCTTTGTCCCTTGAAACTTGAAACCCTTGCCCTTGCCTTTGCCGTCCTTGCCTTGGTGTTTGCCTCGTCCTTTACCTTTCTCGCCTTCCACGTCGACGGTTTCATGCACCCAGCCCTTCTCCTCGGCGACCTGGTGCACTAGGCGCCGCTGGAAACTGTTGAGGGTCAAAGGAAAGGCATGAGACTCCCCCGGCCTCAGATGCTCCAGCTCCCGAAGCACCCATTCCCTGACCTCTGCCTCTCCCAACTTCTGAGTTTGGGGTTGCTCAGATTCGACAGGGGCCAGGCGCTGAACGGCAATGTGGCTGCCTTCGGACCTGGAGGACCAACCCCTCCTCTCCACCTCCTCATGCAGCATCTTCCGGCGGTACGAGGACAAGCCGCGGCCCAAATGTATCTCGTCGCCTTCCTTCAGGGCGTCCAAGTCGCCCCGTAGCTCCTCCAGGAAATCCTCGTCTCTTTCTGCCCTGGGCCTCTTCGACGCCTGCTCCAACGCCTGCCTCACGCACACATTCTGCCCTTCGCTGCGCGAGGACAAGGCCAGGTCAGCGGCCACCTCATGCACCAAGCCTATACTGAACATGGATCCCTAGCAAGAATTAGACCTTTCGCTGCTTCTTGGGGAATTAAAGTACCCCAAAAACATAACATGATTTCCAAGTATCCCCCAAGAAGCGCCGTTGGAAGCTGCTCATGCCGTGGAAGCAGCACTCGTTACCAGGATCCATGTCCTCCAGGCGGCCTGGCACCCGGTGGCGAAGCTCGATGTCCTGCAGCACGCGCTTGGAATGAACCAGGGACCCCAGGTTCTTGTAGACGATGAGCGGCTGGCGCGAGCCATCCTCCTTGCACTCACCCGGCGAGATGCATCTCATGCCAAGGCGCCGGGCCTCGGCGAAGATGATCTCGCACTGCCCCTGCGTCAGCTCTCTGGTGTGGAGAACCTTCAACTCGCTCCGGTCCGGGTTGCGCAGCAGCTCCCGCAACTTGGTGCCCACGTTCCGCTGGAACTCGGCTGCGTCCATCGCGGTGTTGAAGAGTATCCGATCAAAGGGAAAAGCCAAGATTCCCGAGCTCATCAAGCAGAGGCCCATCTCAGTATAGTGGCGCTGGATTCGGAAGTTCTCCTCGTCCCAAGTGAGACACGCAGTGTCCCCGGGTGACGCTTTTGAGCTTACGAGCAGCTCAACGCACTCCGCGTTCTTACCCATCAGGGCAACGTGAAGGACATGGGGCACCCCAGAATCTGTGCTAGACATTGCTTCAGGCGAGGCATGCAAGTCCATGTGCTGCAGCAACTGCTCGAGAAGGGGCGCGTTGCCAGAGAGAGCTGCCTCGTGCAAAGGGGTCCAGCGATCACGATCCGTGCACTCGTTCACTGGCCGCTTTGGGAGCACGCGCTGCAACAATGCATAGCTGTGCTTTCGATGAGTGGCCAGGAAGTGCAAAGGCAGACGTCCATCAGCATCAGCAGAGTTGATGTCGGCACCAGCATCCAAGAGCATGGTCACAAGCGCTTCGCGGGGAGTCTGCTGAAGAGCTGCGTGGAGTGGCTGGCATCACACAGGTTGCAATCTGCACTCATCTGGGTCAGCCAGCGCACGCATTCCTCGTGGCCGTGCGTCACAGCCCGGTACAGAGCAGTCCTCCCACGCCTGTCCTGAAGGTCTGCCAACTTTCCCATCTTCTTCAACACTTCGGCGTTGTACGCATCCTTCTTGGCAACCCAAGACAGCTCACCAGTGCCTTCTAAGTGCAACATGGTCCACACAAGGGTGGATTGCCCGTAGCCAGCGGCCCAGTGCAACGGGCTGATGCCCAAAGAGGTGGGGAGGACCGGGATCATGCTTGGCTGCCAAGAGGAGCTTCGCCATCTTGCCAAAGACCTGGGGGGGCTTTCCGTTCTTAGGGGGGGGGGGTCTCTTATTTGGGGGGGGGGCCTTATTATGAGGGAATCTCTACTAGGGGTCCCTAGTATTTTCGGAACCCCCCACCTCAGCCTTCTTCCGCCCAGCTTTCAGAACCGCCAGGTGTAGGGGCGAGAGCTCCGCAGACGGCACCTCCCGACCCCTCGCCAGCAGATGCTGCACGCACGTGAGGTGCCCGGTCCGCACCGCATCCTCCAGGGTGCCGCAGGCATCACCTTACTGGCAAGACCCAAGGAAGTAAAAGTTGAAACTTTCAGAATGAACTACCTTGTAAGACGCCCAACAGCTGAAAAGTTGGGTTTTGAGCCAGAAAGTCACAAGAAGAGCCGAAGGTCACGACCAGGGATGTGAAGCTTGTCATAGCCTTAGTTGTCCAGTATCCTTGGGAAGAGAAGGTTAGCCTTTGGGAATACACAAGAATTCCACAGAAATCGAAAGGGTACTTACTCTACTACTCAGTAGCTGTCGTTTCCAGGTGCTCTAGCACGTTCTCTTCCTTGCCGGCCTCCGTCAACAAGCTCGAGAGATCGTGGCCCCGTGTGGCCTGGAGCTTTCTCCAAAGGGCAAGAAGACGCCCCAAGTCTGAAACCACCAAGTAGCTAAACTCCGCCTTGCTATGACGGTAGGGTCGCAATTCCTTGGCTTGCAGCTCGTCTTTCTTGTTCATCTGGCCCGGAGGGCTGACCTCCGGCAAAAATTCTCAGCACAGAAGGATCCGGGCTGTTGCTGGTTTCGGAAAAGATGAGCAGAACACACAGGGAGTTGCTCGCCCTGAGGTTCACGACCTTCTCGATCTTGTCCCGAGCAGCTGCCATGCGCTTAGGCAAGGCCAAGAAGAGTACCACATCCTCCGGCCATGTTAAAACTTGCTTCATGTGCACCTCCAGACCTTCTAATGCACCGCGGCCCCCTTGGAAGTTGGCCTCTGCCAGCCAGTCATTCAGTTCTCTCAGCTCTGCACCCACAGGACTGCCCTCACAAAGAAAGCAGCTTCGCCGGAGCTGCGCCATTGCAGTCCCAAGTGTTCCGGAAAGAGTTGAATTCTAAACGGTTCCAAGCTCACTTCGAAGCTCCCTTACCTCGCTATCATCTTGCTGCTTCTGTCTCTCCATCTCCTCTTGGGGACTCGAGTTTCCTCTGCCCATGGCTCCAAGACAGGCACGTCAAGACCCTCCTTAGCCCTGCATGACAGCCCTAAGCCTGTTCCCTAAGCCCTAAACCCTAGACCTTGAACCCTGAACCCTAAACCCTGAACCCTAAGCCTGAATCATTCAATTCCGACGCTCTGTCCTCAACATGAACATGCTGGGGGGTGCAAACCCGTCATCAGCATGAAAGCTAGACCTATGTCTAAGCAGACCAAGTACCGAAAGAATATCCAGCGACGCGTCACTCTCATATCCACCTCCTTTCATGTCCACGTCACCTCCACCCTCATCTGTCCGCGTGGATGCAGAAGTATCAGCCCTTCTTGGACATCGCAGCCCGCCAACCCACTGGCCACCCAAACCTGATTAAAAGCCCTTCCCTCTTTTCTCGCGAAAGAGCATAGGCATCTCGTCGTCTCGAGACATCTTCTCGAGGGGTTTGGGAGTTTGTGAACTGCAAGCACAGAGTTTGGAGGCTTTCTCTTTGGTTCAGGGTTGGGGCTCCCTGGGATTAGGGGTTCAGGGGTTGGGGCTTCAGGTTCAGGGTTTAGGGGGCTCCAGGTCCTCCAGGTTCAGGGGTTAGGGCTTCAGGTCCCCCTGACACAGCCAGCCGCAAGGGTGACTACTGCCAGAGATCCCCTCACGTGCAGGGCATCAGTGGGTTGCTGCTGAAGAAGTGAATCTCAGCTACCCCTAAAACAACCACTGCCCACCCTTTTCAAAACCCCCCCCCCCCCACAAGCCCCTAAGCCCTAAATCCTAAACCCTTAACCCTGGGCAGCAACCCATTGTGCCAGCTGACAAAGGGGGATCTTGGGCTCCCAAGCATCGGATGCAGGGTTTGTGGCGCTCCCCTACATACAACCGCAAAGAAAGTCAGTATTCATACCCTAAACCCTAAACCCTAAACCCTAAAACCCTAAGCCCTAAGCCCTAAACCCTAAACCCTAAACCCTAAACCCTAAACCCTAACCAGCAATAACGGTCCATACTGCAATATCAAGCACGCATCGCCCTTCTTGGAAGGAAAAGCGGCCAGTGCCAGACACAAAAGTAAGATCGCATCGTTTCTCGCCTGAGGCCTGCGATTGGGGTTTAGGGTTTAGGGTTTAGGGTTTAGGGTTTAGGGTTTAGGGTTTAGGATTTAGGGTTTAGGGTTTAGGGTTTAAGGTTTAGGGTTTAGGGTTTAGGGTTTAGGGTTTAGGGGGTTTAGGGTTTAGGGGGTTTAGGGTTTAGGGTTTAGGGTTTAGGGTTTAGGGTTTTAGGGTTTTAGGGTTGGGTTTGGGGTTTAGGGTTTAGGGTTTAGTTTAGGGTTCCGGGTTTCGGGTTTAGGGCTTAGGGTTTAGGGTTTAGGGTTTAGGAACTTTTCCTTAGTAGTGCTAGTATTATTTGTTATTCCTTTTCTTCCCATTCACCACATTATTACTCGTTGCATCCTTCTCATTCCAACTGCTATATGATTGAACACTCTTGCTATTGCAGTCATTGCGAGTGTCCATAAGACTCCGAGTGTTACTGGCATGTTCAATATTGCAGATGTTGTCACATACTAACCCTAAACCCTAAACCCTAAACCCTAAACCCTAAACCCTAAACCCTAAACCCATTGTTCCCAAGTTTATAAGTCCGGCACTGAAAGCTGGCAGCTTCTTTGAGAGAGCTGGGGAGTTCCTGGATGCCCGAAGGAAAGACACCAATCACAATGATAGAGGGTTTAGGGTTTAGGGTTTAGGGTTTGGGGTTTAGGGCTTAGAGCTTAGGGTTTAGGGTTTAGGGGTTAGGGTCCAGGGTTTGGGGTTTAGGGCTTAGGGTTTAGGGTTTAGGGTTAGGGCTTAGAATTTCGGGTTTAGGGTTTCGGGTTTAGGGTTTAGGGCTTAGAATTTCGGGTTTAGGGTTTCGGGTTTAGGGTTTAGGGTTTGGTTTTAGGGTCTAGGGTCTAGGGTCTAGGGTCTAGGGTCTAGGGTTTAGGGTTTAGGGTTTAGGGTTTACGGTTTAGGGTTTAGGGTTTAGGGTTTAGGGTTTAGGGTCCAGGGTTTAGGGTTTAGGGGTGGCAGTGGTTTCCTTCATGTAGTGAATGCGAGAAGGGAAGTCCCTAATTCTCAGAAGCTCCCGCGTACGCGTGGTATCTGCCGTAAGTGCCGTATGGACGGTCACTTTCCACAAAGGCAGAGGCAATTCGAAGACGGAACATTACCGGAAAGTCCTTCCGAATGTAGGGATTACCCCACGTCTGAAACAGAGTTTCGTTGACCCCCGCGGGTTTCCCGTCGCGGTACACGCAGTACGGCCTCAGAGCACTCCGTTTCAGGGTTTAGGGTTCAGGGATTAGGGTTTAGGGTTTAGGGTTTTAGGGTTCCTTCCTGACATGTTTCCTAGCAGCACTTCTGCTAAAAGTTGTCCTTGGGGATATCAACGATGGACAAGTGAGAGCCTACAGAAGAAGAACCTCACAACGCCTTCCTGCAAACTTCACTCCATCTTTCAACAGGTGATGGTCCCGCTGCTAAACCCTGCGCCCTTCACCCTGAACCCGAAGCCCTAATCCTTACACCGTAAACCCTAAGCCCTAAACCCTAACCCTGAGCCCCATACCCTACACTGTGGCCACGCTTGCATGCGCGCAACCCCTGCACCCTGAGGGTTTAGGGATGTTTAGGGTTTAAGGTTTAGGGTTTATAGGGTTTAGGGTTTAGGGTTTAGGGTTTAGGGTTTAGGGTTTAGGGTTTAGGGTTTAGGGTTTAGGGTTTAGGGTTTAGGGTTTAGGGTTGAGTCCTAGATGCCTGAACGCTAAAACCCCCCCGAACCCCCCATACACCCTAAACCTTCCAAACCCTGAGCCCCTACTCAAAAACATCATGAGATACAGAACCATCTAGGGTCTAAGCCCTATACCTTATTCCCTCAACCCAAAAACCTACACCCAGAACCCTAAACCCTAAACCCTATACCTTATCCCCTCAACCCAAAAACCTACACCCGGAAACCTACACCCTGAACCCTAAACCATCAAAGTCGCTCCGAAGCTGGAGGCGTAGGCGGGCACAGGTCTTGAACCTGCCAGGGATCATGTGGCACTCTCGATTTGATTTTCAGGGTTTAGAGTTTCGGGTTTCGGGTTGAGGGGTTCTCAGCAAACAAGAACGCTGCAGGGTCGAGGGTTTGGGCGTAGATTGTCGGTTTCGGGTCGCCTGAAACCCTAAGCCCAGTTCACTGAGACACCTCTGTCCTACACTACACACCAACACCCGCTGCTCGAAGCTGCACAAAAGTTTCGGAGACAGAGTACACGTTGGTATGTTCCTCCTTACACTGACAGTCCTTCATAAGGGTTGAAAAGAACTCAATAATCCCTACACAGGACAGTTCGTTTAAGGGAACATACGCATTCTGTGATCGCACGTGTGCGAGGGAACCTCCCCATAGAGGTTGCCGAGAGTAGAGCCCAAGGCATCCAGCACTTCCATGCCCTCGTCGTCCACCTCAGGGGGCGGGGGGGTTTCGGGTTTCGGGTTTAGGGTGTAGGGTTTAGGGTTTAGGGTTTGGGGTTTAGGGTTTAGGGTTTAGGGTTTAGGGTTTAGGGTTTAGGGTTTAGGGTTTAGGGTTTAGGGTTTAGGGTTTAGGGTTTAGGGTTTAGGGTTTAGGGTTTGAAGTTTAGGGTTTAGGGTTTAGGGTTTAGGGTTTTTCAGCAACTGCCCAGTAGCATGAAAGCCCCTTCATGCAGATCTGGCTAGAATCTGGCTATTATCCGCCGGCCCCTTGAGATGCAAGGACAGCCCCTCCAGGGCGCCCCGGAAAGAGCTTCTCGCGATAGTTCTGTGTGGGGGTAAGAAGGACAAGTTGAAAGCATGTGCGGTTGAGGAACTCGCGTGTCTGTGTCTCTGTGTTTGTGTGTGTGTGTGCCTGCAAGTGCGTGTGGTTGAATTGCGCTGCGCCCAGCGAACGACACACGTGTTAGAAACACGTGTCGGGTACGCGCATGCACGTGAAAACGTGCATATGCCCTACATCCACCACAACGTGCGGGGCTTGGCTTGCTTCGCTGCGTGTTTGTGTGATCGCGTGGGCGTTCGCGTGTTCATGTGCTCCGAAGAAGGTGGGAGCTTCTCGGAACGCAGCTTCAGCAACCCTTCGCGCCACGCAGTGTTCTTTGCGGCCGCTTCAGAAGCCCTCCGTTTCTCCAGGTCACGTTTCGGGGAGGGAGCTCTGTCCCGAAGATATGGACAACATGTCGGGCAAAGCTTCGGAACATAATTCTTTATTGAGCCCCGAACACACGTTTTTTGCACTAGTAGTTGCGCGCCCGGGTTTGAGGTTGCCACCACAAGACATGTTGATATCATGCTCTCTCAAAGGTACCAAAACCCCAAGAAGAAGCCCATCATGAGAATCAGCAACCCCATCTGATTTGCCGGGTAGCCCCGGCCCCCACCCCCACCCCCATGGCGCGAGCAAACCCGACCAAATAACGCTAATGATGTTCTCATGTTCACGCAAAGCGTTGAATTTCGCCCCTAAACCCTAAACCCTAAACCCTAAACCCTAAACCCTAAACCCTAAACCCTAAGCGTTTTTGCTCATCACAGGGCTTCGCCACGTGTGCATTCTTGCAGGGTGCCACGCCACTGAACGCTGTAGCAACAACAGCAAAAGCCAACACACCCTAAACCCTAAACAGGAACCTATTCATTGAGGGTCTAGCAAGGGGAACTTCCCGGCTGCGAGTGACTTCGGAAAGCGGTAGTTACATGGGACTGTGCCCATGAAGGGTTTAGGGTTTAGGGTTTAGGGTTTAGGGTTTAGGGTTTAGGGTTTAGGGTTTAGGGTTTAGGGTTTAGGGTTTAGGGGCTGGGGTTTAGGGTTTAGGGTTTAGGGTTTGGGGTTTAGGGTTCAGGGTTTAGGGTTTTTAGGGTTTAGGGTTTAGGGTTTTTAGGGTTTAGGGTTTAGGGTTTAGGGTTTAGGGTTTAGGGTTTAGGGTTTAGGGTTTAGGGTTTAGGGTTTAGGGGGGTTTAGGGTTTAGGGTTTAGGGTTCAGGGTTTAGGGTTTAGGGTGGGGCCCTCGAACCTCGCCGATGGGGGCAAAGCCATGAGCATCCAACCTGGAGTTGTTTCCGTAGTTCCTGAGCGTTGGTTAGCCGAGTTCCGGGCTGTGGGGGGTTTAGTAGGGTCTAGGGTCTAGGGTCGAGGGTCTGGGGGTCGAGGGTCTTGCGTTGATGGACTTTTGTCCCCTCGGGAAAAGCTTTAATTACTTCGGCACTAACCAGAAACCCTAAGACAACCACATCAAAGCTCTGAATATACGAGACCCCATCCTTGTTCCCGACCCTGGACACCACTGTACAAACTCTCTACCAACCCTACAGCAGTCCCAAAATGAATCCCAGAAATAGACATGATAGTAAGAAGAATAACAAGAATAAGATGAACAAAAATTGAGAATAAGAATAAGAATCTAAAAATAATTCTTGTAATAGTACTCATATCAATATCAATAATCCGAATAGCAATAACACTAAACTGGTACCCGATTCCTTCATTCCCCCCTAGCCAGTACCGAGGTTCACGAAGATCTCCGTGCTGAATCCTAGGGCGCAGTAGTCCGCTGCCGTGCAGTTCGGGCGCAGCGGCTGGCCTTCGTGTTGGCGAGTAGGGACTGGAGGTGAGTAGGGTTTAGCGTTTAGGGCTTTGGGTTTTGGGTTCTGGTTTTAGGGTGTACTTCAAACAGCTACTCAGCTACTCTACCTCTTCCTTCCCTAAGCAACGCCAAGTCTAGTTCATGATTGGGATAATATGATGAAAAATTCAACTTTACATTCCTTATTGAGTTTAAGTACCCTTAAACATGTAAAATGTTACCCCCGCAATGACAAAGAAGTGGCATGGGTCATCAGGCCCGGCTTGGCAAGTCACCGCATCCATGGCAAAGGCCACCCGACCCCGAGTGTTGGTCTCCAGGGCTGGGGCTGTCGCGTTGCTGGTCTTCCACCTTGAGCTGTCGGTATAAAAAATGAGGGACTAGGGTACTACTGCGGGGTTCATATAGGATTCGTGTACCTTAAGCTGTCGGCACTTGGAGGTTCAGGGTACGCATGAACCAGTTTCAATTGCACGTATCAGCCACGTATAAGCCCCTTAAGTGCCCTAATCAGGTTACAGTTGGGTTAAAGTACAGGTATAATTGGGCATTGGGTGCACAAGTACTATGAACCTCCAAGTATAGGGAATGAAGGAATGGGTACTACTGCGGGGTTCATATAGGATTCATGTACAGTTGGCATGAGGTTATGTAAGGCTTGTGGTTGGCGGGGAATGAAGGAATAGGGTACAATCATGGTTACTACAGTAGGTCCGAGTCCTAAAAAGAAAAACCTAAACCCCAAACCCCAAACCCCAAACCCCAAACCCCAAACCCTAAACCCTAAACCCTAAACCCTAAACCCTAAACAGCAAAAGCCACTTGGTCCAGGCGTTGTTGACTTTTGGGTCGCCCACCAAGCCCCACTGGCTGACAAAGCGTGTGCTCTCGTTTCTGTAGTCATTCCTTGAGGGTTTAGGGTATAGGGTTTAGGGTTTAGGGTTTAGGGTTTAGGGTTTAAGGTTTAGGGTTTAGGGTTCCCCCTTATACTCACAGTCCTTAATGGGGACAAAAGCACCCCCCCTACGATAACCCCTATTAAGGACTGTCAGTATAAGGTTCCTATACTGAACTTGGAACCCTAGCAAAAAACTATGTGTTGCTGTTCTTAGGAAGTAGAGTACCCAAAAAACACAAACCATTCCCAAGTATCCCTACGATTCCGATACCCAAACTTAAACAAGTTACTTCCAAGATTCCGATACCAAAAAACATATATACATATCTATACATATATATATATATATGTTCCAAGCATTCCCTTAAGATTCCGGCACCAAAAAAATCACAAAAAAACATGTTTCCAAGCATTCCCTAAGATTCCGATAGATGGCCACCCTCTTCCACCAGTTGAGCTTCGAGAGCTGCCAGAAGCGCTGGGCAAAGGGCGGCGCCCAATCCCGGTAGGTTTTGACCTGGGGTTTAGGGTCTAGGGCGTTGGGTTTAGGGTTTAGGGTTTAAGGTTCAGGGTCTAGGGCTAAACCCTAACTTTTAGGGTTTAGGGTTTAGGGTGTAAGGTTTAAGGCTTGAGGTTCTGACCTTGAAGCTGCGCCCATCTCGAAGCACGAACTTCACTGTAAATGTGGGTGGCGGCTCGGTGTCGAAGCAGGCAGCATCGCCGGGGGGCGCCCAGGCGCAGCGCAGCAGCCGGGCGTTGTGAAAGGAGCCCCCGTGCTTTGCAACCGAGAGTAAGGCTGGGGAGTCGCAGTCCTCTGCACATTGGCAAGAGGCTTCCCAGAACAAGAAGCACAGCAGGAACTTCAACGGCCACATGTGGGAGGCCGGAGCAACCAAGGTTGCGGAGCTACGACTAGGGATTGCCGAGCGACTTTGTGAGCTCAGCACAAAAGCTGCGGGTGCTGAAGATCTCCCGAGGTTGGGGGGGATGTAGTTTATCAAGTGTATCTTGTATATGCACAACAGCATGGTAACTGTCAAAGAACAAACAATGAACACACTCCACGCAGCCATAAGATCTGAATTTGAAAGCCCGTAAGCATGCGGCAAGGAATGCTCCCTGGAGCTGGTTGCTCTAGCTCCATGTTGGTCCTTTCGGGGTTGCCTTTCGCAAAGGCCCCTAGCACATGTCTAGGGCACCCAGAGAGGGACCGTCATTTTTTGAGAACTACCTGCTACTACATTAATGCGTTACTACAATTGTTGCTTTTTCATGCTGAAGTGCTACCACTATATACCCTGTTGTGAAGATGTGTCAAATGATGTCATTCACTTTCCGCTAGCACCCTGGGACCCTGCAACCCAGCCTGAATCTGAAGGTCTGCAATGATTCGAAACGATTTAAAAAAATATAATAACATATGCAACAATGTAGAATGAAATATGAAATACACAATATACTATTGTCTAATCATAGTTTCCTACTTGTATACAAATAACAGAAAGCAAGCAATCAGTGCTCAAGCTGCGACTTCTCAGCTTCAGCAAAGGTCGCAACTGTCTGCCCTCGGACTGACTGTCACCCGCATGGCTTTGATACGGCATTGGGCAGTCACGTTGCGGCCAAAACAGCGAAGCTCAAGGTGTCAACCCTTCTGGGGGTTGGTTTGAGACGAATTCAGTGACGAGTAGGAGGCCGTTTTGTGCTTTGCATTGAAGGGTTCTCGAGCTAGTACAACACATGGCGACGGCTCAGAAAAGCAGCCTAGTGTGACAGCAGCACTCCACAGCTAGGTCAATCATGCGTTTTGCGAAGTCTAAGTTTATACAACTTGCGGATTAGCGGCCTTTACCTGCTTGAAACATGGTGCGGCTGTGCACGCTTTGCAAGTTCAAGGATAGAGCTGCATGTGCAAACAGCACCCTAAACCCTACACCCTCAACCCTAAACCCTAACCCCTCACCAACTGCAAGCCTGTCTCTTTCGCTTTGTGCCCGACGGAGTCTGCTGTTGTATCTTGCCCGAATCTTCAGGACAAAAGTATATATTCGCGCAACTGCAGATGTCAGGCTGCCCTGTGTCAAGTTCATGCTCATAAGAATCGACTCGAAACAGGGGGCAGCCAGATGGATCGGCAGGGGCGCATGCCCAGTCACCACCGTGTCCGCCCACAAACGCTTTGTGACAAGGGGTGGCTGCAGCGAATGTACTTAAACATGAGCTGGTGTGGCTTTGCAGACTTCTAACGGCCTTGCTGGAAGCTGCTGCCTGGAAAATACATGGCACGGTCGGCCACTCCCTGTGCATGGTAGATTGCCACCAGCAATGCAATAAAAGGGGGCGCTAGGAGCACGAGTTGCTGCGCACCACGATTTCTGAATTCACCGTGTATTTTGGGCGGCCACTGCGTGACCTCCTGCAAAGAGATTGGACGCCCAAGCTTGCTGTACATGTTGGCACAAAAAGTCAACCCTAAACCCTAAACCCTAAACCCAAAAAACCCTAAATCCTAAACCCTAAACCCCAAACCCTAAACCCTCAACCCGAAACCCTAAACCCTATTCTCCGTCTGCTCTACGTTCTGGACAGTCCTTGCTACCCCGCCGATGCCTGGGCGTCAAGATGACGGAACTTTCACACAGCATCTGCTCAGATAGCAGCGGACAGCACGGTTCGCCACGACGGCCAAGAGGACAACCTGGGCTTTCCCTGGATGTCCTGGTTTGGGGTTTAGGGTTTAGGGCTTAGGGATTAGGGTTTAGGGTTTAGGGTTCAGGGTTTAGGGTTTAGGGTTTAGGGTTTAGGGTTTGGGATTAGGGGGACCCTTTGGGGATAGATGTCCTGGTTGTAGGCCTGGCTGAAGATCACGTGCTTCCACGGCTGCGGCTTGCTTCCCGTAACCCGGGGCTTGTCATCCACTAGCCTTGTTCATTGTTGGGATAACATTAAAAGTCAAAATCTATGTTCCTTATTGGGTTTAAGTACCCTTAAAGATATATTAAAAATGTAAAATTCTACCCTACTATGACAGAGTAGCAGATCTCCCTGAACGCTGGTCTTGTCTCGGGTGATGATCAGCCGCTCCTGGAAGGAAGCTCCCAGGAGACGCTCCACCGAAATGTACTTCTCCAATGCGCAGGTCCCGGCACCTAGACTCCCTTAGAACCTGACTAAACATAATGTGTGTAATATCCTCTTGGGTTTTATATGAACCAACTAAACAAAAATATAATTCCCAAGGGGGATTATAGGCACAGGTAGGGTGGGGAGCTGTGACGAGCTTCACATCCACGCCCTCCGCCACGAGGGTCTGAAGGGCCTCCACCGCCCCAGGGAGTGGCTCCAGGCTTTCGTAGAAGCCCGGCGACGCCAGGGTCTCAAGGACCTTCGCGCGCTCGGACGCGTCGAAGTTCTCCTCAATCTCGAACTTCGCGCGGTTGCGGACGATCTTCTCCACCTCATGGAGGTCGCGACCTGACGCCGCAGCATAGCGGCGAATGAACTCGCCATCCCAGTCCACGATGGTGTTGTCCATGTCGACCAGCACCGTGCGCCCTTTGAGCTTCGGAGGAGACGCTTCCTCCTTGAGGGCGGCATTTGGCTGCGAAGTCACCGTGTCCAGCAACTCCCGGTAGTGCTCGCCCATGCGGCCGTAGCTGAACTGCTTTAGCACGCGAGCCCTTCCTGCTGCTCCCATTCTCTCGCGCAGCGTCGGATCCTTGTACAGCTTCAACACGGCCTCCCGAATGGCATTTGGATTGCCTGGGGGGACCAGGAATCCCTCGACCCCGTCGGTGACTGCTTCGGGGATGGCATCAATCCGGCTGCACACAACGGGGCGCTCGAAGGCCATGGACTCACAGATCACCAAGGGCAAGACCTCATTGAGGGAAGGCACCAGGACCACGTCGGCGGCCATGTAGAAGCGCAAGACCGCTGCTTGGATGTCCATGACCGTGATTTGGGGCTGTCCCCTCTCCTCCTCCCTCAAATCCTCCCAGCGCCGGCAGGACACGCCGTGGGCAGCGGCCACTTCGAAGATCTGGTCGATGTACTTGATCTCGTGGTCCCGAATGTATCGGGCCCCGACGATGAGCTGCTTCAGGTTCTTGCAGCCGTCCTCCTTGATCAGCCTTGAACAGGCGGTGACTGAGAACATCTGCCCCTTGCGGCTGCAGACCGTGCCCAGATGCAAGACAAGGAAGTCGTCATCGGTGTAGCCCAAGGCCGCGCGCACCTCGCGGCGGTCCTGAAACAACGAAACAAACATGTGGGCACCGACATTTTAAGCAGGGTGTTGAAGCATCAGAAACTTCTAGAAGCTTGAAAAACCTGCCCAGCCTGAGTTTGCTTGAAGTGGTCCAGCTGTTGCAGAGGGATGCCGTTGTAGATGGTGATTCCTGCCTCGGGCCTGAACATGCCGTCATACAGGTGTCGCTGCATGTCCGAGGGGAAGACAATGGTCCCTGCAGCCGCGAAGGCCCTCTTGATAACAGCCGAATCAATGTCCTTGCACATGAAAACCTCCTTGGCGTAGTGGTCGAGTTGGTCCTGCGGCCACGACTCATGGATTACCCAGATGCTCGGGAGGCCAATGTCTGCTGCCATGAGGATGATGTCACAGCGCATGATCGTGTTGGCCAGGAGCAGGCCGACATTGCGCTCCAGGAGCGCCACCCGCAAGTCCTTCAGGAAGGTGGGAGACGTGGTGTCTACGATGGTGACCTCCAGGCCCAGGTTCTCGAAGTCCTCCTTCATCGGGCCAGGCTTGGGAGAAAAGATGGTCAGCGGCTGGCTGTGCTTCAACACCCGGGCAATGTAGAGGCAAAAGTTGTTCGCACCGTTCCTCTCCAAGCTGTGAGTGAACATCGCACAGACCGGGCGCCGGCTGTGCGGAATCGCTCGCAACTCCTCGGAGGTTGTGGGAACATCCGCCGAGCTGAACTGACTGCCATGCAGCACCTGCAAGACCTCATCCACGGCCCCGTTGCTCCTTGGCTGACTTCTGAAACCCCTCCTGAAAGTTTAACTCTAGGCTCCTGATTGCAGTTTCTACCCAAAACCAAACAAGTTAAAGTCCTAGGAGCCAGCCAGAAGAAAGCCAAGGCTCAGTCTGTGTTTCAAGAACACACCCAGCAACTGCTCAGAACTCCAGGCCTCCTCCATGATGGGATGCAAACTCCTGGGGGAAACCCTAAACCCCAAACCCCAAAGCCCAAACCCTAAACCCTAAACCCCAAACCCCAAACCCTAAACCCTAAACCCTAAGGTTGGATGCAAACTCCTGGGGGATGCCGGGCCCTGGCCCTCGCTCGCCTTGCTCTTCCAGGGTTGGCTGGCCGTCTGCCGATTGAAGTGGGCATCCTCAGGGCTGCTGCCTTAGGGTTTAGGGCTTAGGGTTTAGGGTTTAGGGTTTAGGGTTTAGGGTTTAGGGTTTAGGGTTTAGGGTTTCGGGTTTAGGGCTTCAGGTTTCGGGTTTAGGGTTTAGAGTTTAGGGTTTAGGGTTTAGGGGTTTGGGGTTTAGGGTTTAGGGGTTTAAGGGGTTTAGGGGTTTAGGGGTTTAGGGGTTTAGGGGTTTAGGGGTTTAGGGGTTTAGGGGTTTAGGGGTTTAGGGGTTTAGGGGTTTAGGGGTTTAGGGGTTTAGGGGTTTAGGGGTTTAGGGGTTTAGGGTTTAGGGTTTAGGGTTTAGGGTTTAGGGCTCGGTCCTCAAGCTGCTGCGAGAGTGTGAGGCCACCTGCCGTGATGGCGCCATGCGTCACTCGCGCGGCCGCCTGGATGCTGGGGCTCTTGCCTTGCTTCCTGGGATGGCTGGCTGGTTCTTAGTAGGGTTTAGGGTTTAGGGTTTAGGGTTTAGGGTTTAGGGTTTAGGGTTTAGGGTTTAGGGTTTAGGGTAGGATTGAGGGTGGGAATGGGTGCCCTATACAATCCCTTAAGGGGTATATATAGGGCCCTCACTCCCTAGTAAGAACCAGGGGGATGGACCCATGGCAAACAAAAACAAATTTGGGATGCTCCCCCTTATGCTAAACCCTAAACCCCAAACCCGAAACCCTAAACCCTAAACCCTAAACCCTAAACCCTAAACCCTCAACCCTAAACCCTAACAGTCCTTGATGGGGATTCTAGTACCTCCTATGATGATCCGTATTAAGGACTGTTAGCGTAAGGTGGAACGTCCCAAGCTCAAAACAGAAAACATACAGTACATGGCAGACTATGTTTCAAACGCGCGTTCTAATTTGGGATGCTTCAAGGAGTCTGCATGGCATGAAGTCGCCACGCGGCATTCTCCAGGCGCCTGCCCTGGTAGCTCTCATCCTTCAAGGCCGTGAAAACCTTCCAGGAATTGAGGAGCCTCAGTTGCTCAGCTCATAAGCCCCAAGCAAGGTGCACGCTTTCCCAGCTCTGTAAGGGGATTCTAGCCTCCCAAAACGTGTGTCGAGTGTACTCATGCAGCTACTAAGATACCCTAAACCCTAAACCCTGAACCCTGAACCCTAAACCCTTTCGTGTACTCACTCAGCTTCAAAAAGGAGCTCATCAGTGGAGCTTTCAGCCAGGACGTAGATGTCGGAGTTGAAGTCCAGGTCGTCCTGCTCGCCGTAGTGTCGCTCTTCACTGTCCTTGGCTGACTTCTGAACTCGTTGAGGGTTTAGAGTTTAGGGTTTAGGGTTTAGGATTTAGGTTTTAGGGTTTAGGGTTTAGCGATTATGGGTCCTTATTGTAGTTTCTACCAAAACCCAAAACGTTCAAGTCCTAAGAGCCAGCCAGAAGAAAGCCAAGTGTCGGTGCTCATCATGGACAGGCTTCTCCAGGAGCTGCTGCCAGCACGCGTTCGCAAGGCCATGGCTTTCTGCTCTCGCGTCCTACGGGAAGCGGAATCTGTCACTGGCTCGGAGTCTAATCAGTCACTCTGGCCACGGCGGGAGATGAAACAATGGTAGCTGATGCTTCCAATCAGACAGCATGCCGAGAAAAGCTCTCAAGCAAGTGCTGATGGGAGCTGGCAAGCCAGGTAGTCAAACCCAATAGATCTTCAAGTCACTAGGCGCGAAGCTTTTGGGCAGATGGTGCGGTAGAGTATGAAACATGTTGTCCAGAAGACGGACTAGCATACGGCAAAACAAAGGTTTGTGAGTGCTCGATTCTGACAATAATGCCCGACGACGGAAAACCCATGCCGTGTGTGAAGCGGGTGAGTTTCACGAAGTCTGGATCCATCTGCCGGCCTACTGAATTCAATCCGAATCTCAATGAAACATTGTTTTTGGAGACCGCTAAAATTCCCTGTACCATTGAAGGGGAGGATTTCTGCACTAACTCACACAAAGCGCGAGTTGTACATCATACATTGTTCGTGTTGAGTACGGTCAATGGCTTGGGGATCTCGGAGCATTACGAAGCAAGATGTCACTACTTTTTCTGTTTTTGCATCAGCCGGCTCTCGTGAACTGTCATGGCATTTCTGGCATAGATAGGGTGAGAGTTTACGTGCGTCATGTGACGCGCACCTGGGACGACAAGGTCACCAGGTCATCAGGTGCCTTTGCCAGTTGCAGCTGAGATGGCTTCCCCGGGATGCAAGCATCGCATGGCCGAGTGTCCATGAACAAGGTGGGCTCCCCAGGGCGTGGACCATTTCCCTGCCTGGAGATCGCAACCTGCGGCCAGGGAGCCCTTGCCAAGAAGGCAATTAGGGAGTGGCGGGAGCCGAATGCGACTGCACATCATCACACATTCGGGCAAAGACCCAGGAGTCTTTCCCCTGTGAACTTTCAGAAGACTTGCGTCAAGAAACTGGAACCCTCCAGCTGGGACTGAGCTTTTTTTGCACTGCAACTCGACGAAGATCAGCCTTGCATGCTTTGCAATCAGAGTTTGACCAAGCAGAAGCCTGACCAAGGGGAGGCCCACGAGCTTCGCTGAGGTCAAAGAGACTGAGGAGCTTCACTAACCCAAGCACAGAGCCGAGGCCGAGAAGCTTTAGGGCTTTCGGCACATCGGACCGTTGACAGGTTATGGAGGTTGTGGAGGAGAATGCTGTCGATTGTTGGGGAACGTCCAAATTGGGAAATCGAACTTTGGGCAATAATTAGCCAAGCCCGAATGCTCGATACGCGCATTTCGGGTGCGTTCGGGCACCCCTGGGTTCGAAGATGAACGCTCCACGTGTGCATCTCGGCGAACGGGCGCTGGAATAAACTCCAAGCGACTACACTGGTCAAGGCAGAAGCTCAAAATCGCTCCCTCCGTTGTGCGTTTCCCTTCTATGAGATACCGGTCTCGGCAGGCTTCAGAAAGAAAGAGGAAGGGAGCCAGAAACACTGTTTTTGATGGCGAACACCAAGCAGTAGTGCCCCGCCGATGAACTGGCCTTAAGGAGGCAGTACAAGGCAAACAAGGCAGGGAGAAGCCCACCAACGTGTGTGAGACAATCGCAGTGCCTGCACCACCAGGACTTTTACCTGACTTCCCGAAGCGTGAAAAACCGAAGGTCCCTCTGGTACCTTTTCCCTTCAAAGCACGAACCCAAACCTATCTCAACCAAGTGCGGACACGCTCTTTTTCACTCGCAGGCCTTGAGCCAAAAGTCACGAAGTGCGCAAACTAAACGAATTCACATGTGAGCTTAAACTCAGCTTCAGAACAAAGTTCCTACACACTGCACACTCACTCAAGGTAGCGTATTGGGCAAAAACATACACTCGCATGATTTCCTAGGGAAATCATCGAGGCAAAAACATCGAGGATGGGATCACAAAGATTCCCAATCACTCCGAAGCAAAACAACTCTGCACAAGCTGATCCAAAACATGACAAAACCGTCAATGATCAGCTGGCCACATTCCCCTGGTGCGTACTCGCCACCAAAGCGAAACAACCGACACACCAGTCGATCTTTGACATAAAACTTAAACTCATGCAAGATCCCACCATAAGGCAGGTTGTCCTGGGCCCAACTGGCAGCCAAGAGTTGTCCAAACTCGTGACAAACTGATTCAACTTGCATCATCCTGTACTCGACAGGGTTGCCTTGGAAGGTCTCCAAGAGTTCGTGGTGACAAACACGTCAGCCAATGGGAAAAACGCGGGCGGGCCATGGCGGCTTTGGATGCCATGGCGTTCCTCAAACGGCTACGGGGCATCTTCTTCACCCCTTAAGGTTAGCACACACCTCAATTCATGTCCTCGCCATCCAGATCATCCTTTTTCTCCTCTCAACTTTCTTCTTCACGGCATCTATCATCACATTCTTCGATAACCGGCTTGGCTCGGATGTTTTCTTTCTTGCAGCATCCTTGCCAGGTCCGCAATGCTTGATTCGCACGTACTTGCTCGGCAATCCATAACTGGCCACTGACACGGAAGATCCTCTTGACCTTTTTCCCGCTCCATTTGGGCCTTCTTCCTTTTCACCGCGCAATCCCTTCTTTTCACTTTTCTCTCTTCTTCTCGATCCTGCTGACCAACAGCTTTCTTTACCATCTCTCTCAACGCTTTTTTAAGTCGTCATTCTTTGCACATGTCTGCCACACCTGCTGCCACACATTTGATGGCATCATTAGATTGAATCGGAAAGGCTACTTGCAGTTGCATGAGCAGTGTCTGACCAAATGGAAGCTCCGTTTTGGTGTAAGCCCTGCAAATGGATTTTCAGAAGTGATCAAGCGTCCGATAAGGGACGCAGGAAAAGACCCTATCATTCAGTAGTTTTACCATTAGGAATTACTACGTAGAGAACAAATTATAATTGAATTACAAATGAAACGAAGTGAAATGCGTGAATTCAATTATAATGTGAACGAAGTAAACGAAACCATCACCAGTAAACATTAGAATTATAATTCTGCATCCCCCCACCCAACTTGCCGACGGGGGCTCAAAGCAGCAGACGCCTGCACCTAAGCGCACCGCGCCAAGATCCAGAGGTGGAGCACTGGCTAAGCCACTCCGCGTACTCACTTGGAATGCCGGTCACCTAGGACAGCAGCAGTGGGCCGAGCTTCGCACGTGGCTTCGAACAGCAGCGGACAAATATGATGTAATAGCCCTGCAGGAGACACACTGGCAGGAAACCACAGAATTCGACGTGGAGGGCTGGCACTGCGTCAGCTCCGCCAACAAAGGACAGGTGAAGGCTACTAGAACTAAGAAAAAGCAAAACTCAACGGCAGAGGGAACGGAACCGGCACTGCCAGAGGTTCCAGCTCATGCACTGCATGATGACAAGCGTGCCGATGGAGTGATGATCCTTACTGCTCCACACATTCCAAAAGACACTGTCAGGTGGAGCGAGCATAAAAAGGGACGAGTCCTCGAAACAGTATTCCAGTGGAAGGGAGCTCGAGTGCATGTGGTGTCAGTCTACCAACATGTATGGTCCACCTCAAAAACTGCACAGCAAAACAGAGCAGATAGATCTACCAACCTTGCTGCTCTGTCCCGAGCCATTCGAGGGGTACCGCAGAGAGACACACTGATAGTGTTGGGAGACTTCAACTCGACCCTCACGCCGAGTCCCGGAGTGGTTGGTCCGTGCACTCCAGGACCTCCTCCACATCGCAAGGCAGAGGACGACTTCTTCCAGCGGTTAGTTCAAGGACATGGGTTGGTAGCGTTGAACACCTGGTCTTCAGGGAAAGGATTTACCTTCCAGACGGCAACCACGCAGTCGCAACTAGACTACATACTAGTCCCTAAAACAATCTCTCGAGGTGAGGCAAAAAAGAGCACGCCACTAGCCCACTTCCAGCTAGGGAAATGGAAAAAGGGAGGCCGCCTCCCCGTGGCGGCACAAATACGCCCCATGAGGCACTGGCAGCTCCCCCCTCCCCCCCCCCTCCCCCGCCATACGACACACATGCACTCGAACGCGCAGTACGCTACCACCACCCTAAGGCACAAGAAATGAAAGAGTGGGTCGCTGCCCAGCTCCAGCAGCTGGCCTCTCCAGACATGAATTCAGCCAATGAAATCCTCATACAGGCTTCAGAGAGATACTTCCCGCGAGCTCCAAAACCTTCAGCTCCTCCGCTGAATGCCATGCATAGAGCGACTCAAAGAATGTGGTCACGTCTGACTGCGCTGGATGAAGACCTAAGAAGTCACTCCCTGACGCAGGCAGACCACGAGGTGTTGGTCAAAGACCTGGCGACTTGGCATAAGCAGGCAGTATCATTGGCAAAGAAGCAAAGAGTAGCCGACTTCACAAAGGAGGTGGATCACTCAGCCAATACGGGAGACTCTTACTTGAGCCACAAAACCCTGAAAGCTCTCCGACCCTGGCAACCGCAGCCGAAAACACAGCTGTTGAACCAGGACGGATACTTAATGGCAGCCGAGGAGGAACTCCTGCTAATGAAAGATCATGCTAAGGCGGTGTTCCAGAGGCATGACAGGTTAGATGTGCTGGTGAATACACTGCCACAGCTGCAGGCTCCAGCATTGGCCAAGCACATAGGCTCCATAAGGCCACACAAAGCAGTACCCGAAGGTTCAGCTTCGGCAGCAGCGTGGAAACTGTGCTCAGCCTCGACAGGAGACGTGCTCCAGCAATACTGCCAGGCACAGAGCCTCAAAGCTGAGCACTGCTCAGTGGATTCATCAGTGACACTTTCAGCACCGCTGAAGGATACTGACCTTTGCTTCATTCCCAAGCCGAATAAGCCACCAAACAAGCCCACTAATCTTCGCCCACTGGGCATTATACGACCAGATGGCAAAGGATTGGCAGGAGCATGCAGGGATCTGCTAGCTCCCTATACGTCCAGCTACCTCAAGCCAGTGCCTCAGTTTGCCTATCAGCCCAGGAGAGGGCTGTCGGATGCCCTGTCCAGAGTCTCGCAACACACGCGCGAAGTCAGGCAGGCCTGCGCACAAGCCAGACTCAGCAGACACAGCCAGCATGCAGGCCATGCCAAGCCAGAGCTAGTAGGAGGCATTTGCTTTGCACTGGACCTCTCTCAAGCATTCGACATGGTGCGACGACAGGACCTCATGGACACCCTGCAGGAGGCCAACGTCCCAATCGCGGTGCAGAACTTAGTGGCGTCTTTGCACACAGACAGCCGCTACAAAGTCAGATCACAGCAACGGACATGTGAAGTAGAATCGACTACAGGAATAAAACAAGGATGCAAGCTCGCCCCCACTCTCTTCTCGATGCTCACAGGCAAGCTCTTTAAGGAACTATCGACAGTTGTGGGCAAAGAAAGGATGCAGCAATCTCTCACAGGCTATGCAGATGATATGACGATCCATCACAACATCAGCAATTGGGAAGACCTGCTAAAGGCTCACCACATGATAGCAGAGTTGCTCCGCATTGTTCGTAAGTACGGCTTTAAGGTGAACCCAGAGAAGTGCCACTTGATGGTAAAACTCGTAGGTACTGCCTCCTCCAGAGCACACAAACTCTTCCCCGGATTCAGACGTGTCATTAACAGCCCAGGCACTTCAGTACGCTGAAATGGTGCTGCATGAATATGATGCACTGCTGACTGCGTCGCAAGCAACGGCAGAGGAACCGACTCACAAATGCCGGTTATGCTCCTTTAGCTCTAACTCAGAGCAAGGCCTAAAGATTCACGAGGTCAAAAAGCATCGAGAGCAGTTAGACAGATATGTACCCAAATCATTCCTACCAGAACACTCCAAAAACGGCCTCCCAACCTGTGCAGCGTGCTCCAAAGAATTTGCACTGTGGAAAGGCCTAAAAGACCATCTACTGTCAGGAGCCTGCCCCAATCCAGACGCCCTGCGAGCACTGGACGCCCGAACCTTTGAGCTCCACACCCAACAAGGCGCAACAGAGGTGATGCATGCCTGGTCTAAGGCATACCTAGAGAGCACGAAAGACACACACACGGTCACTCAGCTCGCAAGGCAACATGACTCCAGGCACTTCGTGCAACACTGCGTGATCTGCGGTTTCTGGACTCCTGATCATACCAAGGTGAAGTCCCACATTCACCAGGAGCACCGAAAGGCTTGGGACGCCCTGCACACTGACACGGCTGAGAAATGCCGGAAACTCGGGGCCGAAATATCTAAGGGCAGTTCCTGCCCATACTGCAGGAAGCCAGTCACTGACAGGCGCAAACACCCAGAACAATGCGGCGTGCTTTTTCAGATCATCCTGGGCGATTCTTTCCTCCATCAACACAGAACAACGACAGGACCGATCCAAGCCTTCTTCACCAATGCAGCTTCACGCCCTAAATCAGAGCAGAAACAACACCAGCAGCAGAGCACAACCCCGTCCACACCTAAGAAGCCAACAGGGCAGCTCCAAACCCCTCTCTCCTTCTCATCTAACCGACCCGAATCGTCACAACCAGTGAGCGGCCCTTCTTTCTCTCATGCCCATTCAATGACCTCATCTTCCTCTCTCTCTTCCTCCTCCCCTCCTGCCGCTCTCTCAGCCCTTGCACGGCTCCAGCTGAAGAATACCTCTAACTACTGCTATATTAATGCCACAATTTTATCGCTGCTGTCGACCTCAATTATTGATCCGAACCTGCGCTCCCTTCAAGCTCTTCACACCCTGCTGAAAGGCCCGGAAGGTACAGTAGGTCCTACCGCCCTCAATGTAGTAAACTCATTCCAGCTCAGGAATTTGCTGCCAAGATGGCGCTTCGACGGCACACAACAGGACTCGGCGGAGTTCCTACAGTGCTTACTCACACCCTCACACGCAGGGGGAATAGTAGACCCAGCAACGGGAAGGCTGGCTGATGAGGGAGGCCCCATTGTCATGCTGCTACAACATTCAACTAGCAGCACGCTGCAATCCTTGATAGATGCCTGGTCAGTAGCTCCTCCTGACTCCGCACTGATGGGGCAGCAGACACATGCCATCCTTGCAGTAGCCCGATTCACAGGGGCAGGTAAGAACCACCACCCAGTCACGGCTATTAACGGCGATCTCACTATCCCAGTGTTACAGGGCGGAGTCATCAGCAGAGAGCATGCTTTTGTTCAATCTTGTATTTTCCACATAGGACCCTCCCCACACAGCGGCCACTACCGCACGAAATGGAGGTCATCGCCTACCTCACCCTGGCAGTCGACCGATGACCAGCGCAGCTCTCAGCGAGCTACGGAATCAGACCAACGGCAAGTCAGACACGGTTCCTATCTCTTCTTTCTCACCTTTCGAGCGGAAGTGCCTGCAATAGTAACGCTTTAGTGGCCGAATAGCACCAACAGAAGTGAGGAGTCGTAAGAACTCCCCACCTCTCTTTTAGAGTCGTAAGCACTCTTTGCTAGAGCCGTAAGCGCTCTCAACCACTGGAGTGTTGCAGCAGCTTCGGCTTTGCACTGCAGCCGGAGCCTCTCAAACAACTAGAACAACCGACGTAGCTAGAACACAGAGAGCCCAGAGAGCGTCAGCATGCTTGGTCAAGACCGTCGGGATGAGCGACAAACTGAGAAGCGAGCACGGACATCCGGGGCGGAACAGCTACCTCGCACAGATGAAGGAGGAGAAATCCATCCACTCTCACCGACGGATCTCACCCGAGGCTTCCTGATTCATGAGGATCAGATCAGCAGACTGATGCACCAAAGCACGCTGGTGATCAAGATGACAGCCTCAGCGCCACTAGCGTCTAAGCTACTTGAAGCAACAGCGCAGTGGAGGCGAGAGCATACCCGAGGCAGGCCACATCCCAAGGGGCCAATTTATGTGGCAGTGGCCCACCAACTACTGTCAGAACTGCAGGAGTCACAGATGCCAAACGGTGTCAACCAGAATGCCTGGTCTACATTTATGGACGTCATCTCTGACCTGACCAAGAAGGCACCACCGAACCCCATTCTCGAACAAGAGCTGGTGCACTGCTCAGCTAGGCTGACAGCAAGACGAACAGATGTTCTGATAGAATTTCAGCCCCACCTCATGGGCACGCTGCAGAAGCATGCCAACATCTACGTGAGCGCCATGCAGCTTCAAGGCGGCGAGCTCCTCGGCAGGCGACCGCCCGGGACTCTCTCGCGGAAGGCCAGAGGCTTGCCGATCACGTCTGAGCAAGGATAAGCCACCTAAACACGGAAGATCCAGCACCCTCTTAGTCTGACACTGTCAGAGCCACTATGGGACACTGTCTCAGCACGCTGCTTATTGCTCTGCTAATAGCTCAGCTAAGGCTCCGATAAGGCCAACGCTTCTGGCACTGCCAGTGACTGGCAGCCATTTTTACAGCCCTTCTTTCCACTTTTAATTCCTTCAACAGACCTACTGCAATAGCGCGGACATCACAAAATCTCTCTGAGTGTGCATTCTGGGTGTTATTATTTGGGGATGCTGGCAATACAGACCCTGCTTCATGTGCAGAATGGTTATCGCAGCTAAGGGCCACGCCCCATTCCTTGTGTTCGTCACCAGAAATGGCAGTGTGAATGCAGCCACTTCTCTCCCCGTCCTTTCTCCTCTTCTCCTTCTCTTTCCGGTTCTTCCTGCTCCTCTCCGCTTCCTTGAATAGACTCTAGCCGCCCGAGCATAAGGCTCAAACTGCTGCTTGGCCCAGCCCAGTATACCCTGCCTAAGCTACAACGTATCATGCCCTTCATTGTGGACGACAACCAATTCCCTCCAGAACAGTACGAGTACTACTTGCGTCTCTTTCATCAGAACGTTGCAGCTCACAAACGCGAAGCTGAGCAAGCTGCTAAGCAAGCCACTTCCAGCCTGGAAGGCGTTGACGACAAGCAATCCAGCTCCACAAAGACCAAGTCGACATCGGACGCCACTGGCCCCCAGCTAACACGCCCGACACGGAAGCCGCCTTCTCCTCCGAAAGCGCGGTCCAAGAAGCAGCCGACAACGCACTGGCGACCGAAATAAGCTATTGACAAGTGAGAGTCGCGGCACTGCCGAGCTCGCTTACACACACTGTGTGGGGCACCGGAGTGTTCCTCTTTAATTTAGCCCACGCAGCAAAGCCGAGGCAACTGATTTCGAAGCCTGGCACATTTCGAAGAAGACGAGTCAAAAAAAGGGAGCGAGAGAACACTGACCCATGATCTTAGTGAGACATTCGATGCTATTCATCTTGCCTCCAGCCTCTCTTTCTCTTTCTTCTCCCCTCCTTCTTCTCTCCCGCGCCTACTGTGGCAGATCATGTTCAAAAGTCCGGGCACAGCGGCAGGAACACTTCCCTTCAACTCTTTTGCAGCCAGCAATGGCCATGGCGGGAGCTGCTCAACGCAGCAAGCAATTCCAGCTGCATGAGGAGATGCTGGGCAGGATCACTGCCCTACACAAAAGCTCTATCGCCAGGGCACTCATGGAACCTATGGGCCAGCAAATTGGCCATGGCAGCAGTGCGTACGTGACCATGCTGGCCTACCCGACCCCGGAGGGACATCGACTGGTCGTCAAGCGTGCAAAACAGACTCGGGAGGCCGAGATGCAAAAAGAAATTCACCGCCTACGGCGACTCCCGACGATCCCCCTCTTTCAGACCATCCTGCACACTGAGGTCGGCGCTGCGGTCATGCTCACACTGTGCACAGTCGAGGAAGGCATCAAGCAGCACCTCTACCGGAAAAAAGCCCGAGAAGGGTTGACCACCACTTTGCAGACAATCCCCAGCACTGCTGGGGAGGACAAGGATGAGGCGCTAGGACACTGTCCTCCTGCCCGAATCCCCTTCTCAGCATGGAATGAGGACGGCACTCCAGCATACCCGTCAAACCCACTCCAGGCGGAGGAGCAGCAATGGTACGACAAAATGGACCAGAGGCACATGAAAGAGCTCTTCGACACCATTGCTGAGGACATGCAGTGCGCCCTATCAGTGCTCCACCAGCACGGCATCATCCATGCAGACATCCACCTGGGCAACATCATGTCGTCGCAAACAACAAGCCAAACCAGCCCACAGTGGGTCCTCATTGACTTGGGCGACAATGCGGCAGAAGCCATCTACTCAATACAGGAAGGGTATGGGGCGCAAGTCAGAGGGGGAGACCTTCACCGGCCGCCAAGGGTGGACAAGTCGCAATACCACACGGGTAACGGCGACCTCTACCGCCTCTCGCTGACGCTCAGCAAGCAGATCCTCCCACTCCTCCTCCACTACACCACAGGTCAGGTGGCCACCATAGGAGACGACATCCCCACTGGAGTGATCTCCAGCGAAAAAGCTGATGACACGCGACGGTGGGTTACCCAGGCAAAGGCGGAGACACCCCCGGCACACCCCACCTCCATGTGGCCATCGGGATCCTGGCTGCAAAGCGCTAAGAATCTCATGCTGGTCCTCAAGGTCAGCCTGTGGGACAAGGACGGCAACCCGGTCACCTCAACGCTTACGATCCAACCTCCCATGACAGACGCTGAACGCACTCCTCAGGAGTGCCTCAGAAGCAATTTCTACGGCAATGCAAACGGCAGGATGGTAGAGGAAGCTCAGTCTTCCAAGAACAAGGGCACGGGCAGCTGGGAGCGCACGGCTATTTCCGCCAGGTGGACCCTCATGTGTGACTTGAAGACTACCGGCAAGTCCTACCTGAAGGTCAACCAGACAGTCTACCCGAACAAAATGTACGGGAACAGTAACGGCCGCCTTGTGATGGAATCGAGCCCACTACATGCAACGACGGCCAGCCCGGTGCCCTCCAATACAGGAGGACAGAAGAGGGTTAGAGACGCTCCAGCCCAATTCGACTACGATCACTTGTTGATGTCGAGAGGACAAGGCATCTGGGCTGACCCTCCTCCTCCACCGGCGGACACGATCACAAGCTCACCTCCAGCGCCAGGCACGCCGGAACTCGAGCTTCCACCTCTTCCACCACTTTCCACGCACACCGGCTCCACGATGATGAGCAACGCCGACATGGTCATCCTCAGCACCTGGCTGGCGGCGCTGCCACCTGAACAGCGTCGCATTCTACAATGGGCGGTGTTCGCCTACTCGCAGGTGTCGAGCTGAGCAGCTCCCCAATTCGGTAACGATGGCAAGAGCAAGCACTGCTTGGTCGTTCACGGGACACTGTCCAGACCAAAGTACAGACTGCACTGCAGCCGTACATCAAGTACTTGTACAAATCAGAAAGCTAACCTAACCAGCCGCTGACACAGCTCACGAATCTCACCTTTTACTTTTTTTCCCGTTTGAGCATTCACTCCTGCCAACCACGGCAGCACCGGAAGCTTAAACTTTCAAGGATGCGTAAAAATAATCCTCACAGCCGCTGAGCCACGACTGACCAGCTGCCCAGCTCTTCCCTCTGCAGGGCCACAAGCTTGCCGAGGACAGCCTGCGTGGAGTACATTACAGCCATCCAGCTCAAACCTTTTACGACTAGCTCTCATCTCATCAAAGTAACTCTTTGCAACTAATTCACGCAGGGTCATTGCATCTCCAAAGGAGCGCTCCGGACTGAGTCAGACTGAGACAGAGCCTATCCTGTCCAGCAATGGCAGCAGCGCCAAGGGCCCCGTCTCCTACGCCAGTGCTATGCTTGGTGGACAGCACCTTCCAGCATCTCCTCTACAACAGCGAGACCCAGTTGCACCAGAGCTATGGCGTGAGGACCCTTGCTTCGGGCTACGCTGTCATATGTCCAGGAGCCACGCTGACCTCGCGCTACACAGGGCAAGGTAAGACCTGCCCCAGCATCTTGGAAGCCCTGGTGACAGCGGCAGGCCAGACCTTGGTAAAATCAGCATATCCGGACGGATCCATCCGACTTCCCAAGGCCTTCATGATGTCGGAGGGGGACAACAAAGCCGCCTGTGAGGGACTGGCGACCTTCCTGAACAAGCACCACAACCATCGGATCAACCTGGGCCTGATACCGATCGAAAGATCTCTCCGACCGGAAAAGCAGGTGAACTACGACTGGATTGGGCAGTATCGCACAGATTTCCAGCTGCGCTCCCATGAGGTCCCGTTCCACATCATGGATCTCGACAACGAAAACTTGCAGCTCTACACCACCAGATCAGTGCACTTTCGGCCGGAAATAGCGCTAGAAGCAATCTGCCAGGTGGTGGCAGCGGCCCTCCAAGCTATGGATGCGAAGACGACCCCCCAACCAGGAGCACGCCCTAGCATCCACGTCCTGCTATGCTGCTCCTGGAATACCGTGAAGAACACAGTGCACAAGGAAATGCTGGCCACCCGTGCACTGACTCGGGCAGACACTCTCAGTGCACTGCTTGCTGAGGCGGCCCAACATGCAGGAGAAAGCGCCGCGATAGTATATGCGCTAGGCGGCCACTACCTGACAGCTCAACCTCCTCTCCGAGTCTTCCAGACCTACGTGCACGACTCACAACCTGGTCCTCACGAGATGATGGAGGAATGCTTCCCAAACATCCCGAGGGAATTCTTTGACGACGCCAAGCAGGTCGAGATCATGAAGGAGCTGTCTGGCATGGTAGGGCACTGCCTTTACCACTCACTGACCAACGCAGCGCACCGCGCTGACGTCTGGCGGTACACAGAGCACTGGCTTCGGGGAGGGATGTACATTGACATCAAAACGCGCTTTGTAGTGACGTACCGGACCCTCATCTCTTGCATCATGAATGAGTGGACATCCACGCTCTCGAGGCAGGCACAGCACAAATACGGCTGGATCAACCCAGCCACTGGTCCGCCAGACTACTTCCTCACCGCCATCGGAGCTAAGAAGGACCACATCTTCCAGGGCATCTTGCTGGGACGACGCCGTCACCCATTAATGACGTCCGCACTCCACCACTGCTTAGCCAATGACTTTGTGCGACGCGAGCACACCCCATCCTACATGACCTTCTGCAAGGTCCTTTTCAAGGTCATCAAGGACGACCTCGGACTTGCGCCCACGGACCAGCTGACACCCGGATGGCATCTTTGTCCTCGTCTGGGCCCAATCTACCTTCTGCAAGAAGAGATGAGCACAGAACTCCGCCAGAACGGTCCATACAGAAATGATGGGCACTTCTTCACAACAAAGACGGGGAAAAGGGTGGCCTTGACTAGATGCTGGCAATGGCGACATGGATGGAAGAACGACCCGGGCACCCAGCAGGCACAGGAAAATGGCATTCTACGCAACTTGCCCACTGCAGGAGGGCCACCAAACCCGTACCCCGGACACTGTCCGGGGCGACGCGGTATCTGCCTCGTCCCAGATACCGACGGAAGCTAATGCAGTGCTTCTCGGTACCCGCCATCCTCCACCAGAGCCTGGAATGCCCACCCAGGAAATCTCAGCGGACAAGCCGACGGTGACCCTGATCACAGCCCATGTCACTGAGGCCATGGAGACCAACCTCCTCCAGAAGATTATGCAACAGATCGAGGCCTTTCCACAATACTACGGCACCCTTGAATTGCGAGATGTTCAGGCTCTGATCCCGCGCGGCCTCAGCATCAACCCGGACACCCTCTACCTCCAATGTGCGTTCTGCAGGAACAAACACGGAAAAAACATCTCCTTCTCCAACGACGCGGGCATCAAGCAGCATTTCGCCAGGCAGGGGTGGCATGCCAACTCGGCCATCAAATTCAGCGCAGCCCTGGACCACAAGACGGAGGCAGAGTTCACTCAGTCTACTCCAGAAAATCAATCACCAGAGGTCTTCCAGAACACTGTTCGGGCAAAACCCGAGGGCACTGCCCTAGCGGCTTCGTCCAGCAGCAGCGCCGGCACTCAACGTCCTCCCGAGCCAACAGGACCACCGCCTGGAAGGGATGCCACAGCATATCCTGACCATCCTCGTACGGCAACGATGTCACCACCAGAACCCCAAGCTCCGCCGACCAATGCTCCACCGGAGCCTCCTCAGGTCTCTCCTCCAGTTGAACAAGAACGGCCGTACGAATCAGCCGGAGTGCCTCCTCCTCCACCACAACGGCCACTCACCATGCAGGAGCAATGCAGCGATCAGGGCTTCCAAGAATGGGTTAAGACGGCCAGCGAGGTCCAGGTCATCACAAATCCTCAGGTGATGGGCCTTTTGACAGCAGGGGAATGGGCAAAAATCTGGCAACGCAGACTAGATATCTTGCGTGAACCTCCCAGAGTCATGCAGAGTCTGCACCGAGCACAGACAGCAACGGGGCTCACATGGCAGGTTCTTATGACTGCCAAAGTCACCATCGGGCCTACAGGAGCGGTCACAATTTCCACCCTCCGTGAGGGACACTGGGTAGATGGATTCACCGACCCGCTGGATAGGCGGGCTTCACGCCATCATCAAGGCAGCGGTTCAGGAAGGCTTCAAAATTCACACGGACCAAGATGCTGAAGACCACACCATATTTGCGGCTACCTTCTCCACCATCTACGACCTCACCTCCAAGCGAGTTAATGGGACGGCAAAGGTCTCCTACCACATCAAGCAGGGACCACAGCGAGAAGCTCATTTCAGCATCAAGCACAACGACTGGACGAAAAACCCGTCCAGCAGAGCCGCGCAGCCTGCACAACCTCGCGGTCTTCGAAGGCCCAGAGAAGAAGCCGGCGAAGACAGCCAATCCCAATGGGACAAAAGATCCGGATGGTCCTGGAAAGGCCACGATTACTAGAAGCGGGCACCTCCAATTCGCAAGGTTTGCACGGCAAGCTCCAGTTAAAGGACACTGTCCTAAATGCTGAGCCAACAGCAGCGCTGCTATGATGCCAACAAGTTTCTCCATCCTCTTTTGCCTTCATTGGCCGCCTGATACGGCCGAAAGGACAGAAAAACCCCTGCAAGCCTGCGGACTATATAAGTTGTTCATGCCAACTGCTCACAGTCCTCTCCTCACCTCTGACAAATTTCAGTCAACCCACCTCATTAAGCAGAGTCTGCCGTTTCTCATCACTGTGTTGCAGGCAAATAGCCAAGCTAAGCAATGCTACCAAGGTCCGCGTTGCTCCATGATGGAGTACCCAACGAAGGCAAGCCCAGAAGCAAGACAGAGTGCTTTCAGGACAAGCAGCATGATCTAAACAGCCACTAACCGCTCTAAAGACGACCGTCCTCCTAGCCTCAAGCAGCCACACTTCACTAGTCTCGGCTACAAGTCACACGAGGCTGGCCCCATTCTTCAGTATCGCTCGTTACCACAGGGGTGTGCTTCTGTGCCGGACTCGTTCTTGAGACGAGGTGCAGCTCAGTGGCTAGAATAGCTGCCGAAACAAACACAACTCGGCAAAGAAATTTACCACTCAGTAATGGGCTCTGCGGCTGGCCTCACTTCGTGAGGTGCGGATACCGGAATTGCCGCCTGGCGCGATTCACCCCGGCGGACCGCCGGGCAAGTCTTGAGCCTGGAGCAGCGTAGCCCTTCAACAAGCGAGACCGGGTCTGCTCAAGCATAATCCGAGTGTGTTCGCACGCTAAACACTCTGCCAATGTACCAGACACAACAGGTGCATCAACAAACAATGCTTAATAGCTTGTTGCCTTGGCTCAATTTCTCTGTTCTCAGTGAAAGTCTCTAACTTCTTCCGAATGGCTCCGAAACGCCATTGTCGCACGGAGCCTGACGCCATGCTAGCGATGGCAGAGCGAAAAGTCTTGACACCGTTCAAGAGCTTCCAAAGGTTCTCCAAAACGTTGGTTCCAGTCAAAGCTACCCAAGCTTCAACTAAGCAAGCAAAGCTGGCACTCGGACACTTTCTTCTCACTCTCGCCTTGAGCCAAACAAGTCCAGTTCTTCTGAGCTCATGCTGCTGGCAAGAAACTGTACGTGAGTCCTACTTCACAGACAACCAAAAGGCAAGGTCATGCAAACGTTCCCCTCAGAGTCTTCTGCATACTAAGCGCAACCAAGTGCATCTCAGGACACACTCAAAGGTCCAGGTGCTTCACACCTTATTCTCATCACTGAGGAACTTCTCGACCAAGCTCAAATTCGCAAAGCTCAAGGTAAAAACTCAAGCATGCTCCAAAACACTCATGCTCACAAAACATGTTCTCCACATGTCTTCGACATGCATCCAAACATGCCAGTGCAACTCAACAACAAAACTCCTGCAAGGTTCTTCTCGAAACTGAGTGTGTGCCGCTTCTGTTCGTCAAAAACCGAAAACAAGAAAAACCAACCACCAAGCAAACGAAGTCTCGGCTCCATTGGTGATGAAATTCTTTACCCCCTCTTGGAGGCGAGCGTACGAAGTTTGCGTTGGCAATCCCGGCAGACCACGTATGTCTTCTTGTCCCGAAAACGCAGATGTCCACAAGACTCATCCACGTGGGCCACTTCACTCTTTGCAATGAAGTACACATTCGGAATTTCAAAGGCAACTGTCCGCGGTTTGCTCGGGCTCTTGTCTGAAGCACTCGCGTGACTGCTACTGTTGACGAGGTGACCATCACGGTTCTTCCCATCATAGTAACAGTTACAACAGCGGCAACACATGTGGACTGCAACATTCACAAGGATGCTCACAGTAAGGAAGACTCCGAAGAGGAGGATCTCCACTGTGTAGTCAGTCTCACTCATTGCTTCGCAGGAAATTAAGAAAACGAAAAGAACAACACCCCCTCTCGGCAAAGCGGCTGAGGGTGCGGGCGAGAGCTCATGGCAAGCACGCAACCAATCGTCTGCACAAGTCAAGCGGATAGTGTTGAGTGCTCTTAAGGTCGAAATCGGCACTGTGGGGATGGTCCTTTGTGCATGCAAATGTCTGGAGGGTCTCGCAGAGAACCTTAAGGTCTGTATCAACTCTCCACTGCTTCTTCACAAGCAAGTTGTCTCGTCCTCTCATCCCTACTGCACAACCATGCACTATGGAGGTCATGAGAGTCCTGTGGTGGTCGAATCCAAACTTCTTGGTGGTCCTCCAATGCCAGTACTGACAGGTCTTCGGCCACTCGATCGCAACGAACGGATTCAAACATCCCACAGGCATGTCTTCAACCGGCTTGCAGATAACCTCAAAGTTCTTCCACAACTTTCTCTGTACGCCCCAAACTTTCTTCAAGTAATCTCCATGCCCAGGCCGCTCCAAATGCGTAAACTGCCAAAGACATCCACCAGTGCACGGTGTGGATGACCAAATCAACACGTTTACGCCCAACCGACACAAGCGCTCAACGTGTGTTCTCACAATGGCAATCGTCTCATCCAACACTCCGTTCTCACGCTCCGTGATTCTAACCAACTTCACGCTTCCAAGCTCAAGCGCTGCAATGCCAAGATTCGAGTTTTCACTCGTACAAAACTCGACAATCAACCAATGAGCTTCCGCACTCACCGCACTCAAGTTCTGTTCCAGCTCCAAGAGAACTGGAAGATCAGGGCTCTTCCCGAGCATGCGGCACAACTGGGCGCAATCCCAGTCCTCCAACGCCAACAAACCCATGGTGGCTGGCGGAAGTCGCTCAACGATTCCCAACATGTTCAGGTGTCTCTCGTAACTGACCTTTTGGATCGTACTCTTTGTAAAAATGTCTGAGACATTCTCCAAGCCAGACACCCACTCAAGCTTAGCGCGGCCCTCACGCAGCGCTTCTTGTACCCAGCACAACCTGATGTCTATATGCCTGACTCTCCTGAGGAGTCCGAACATAGAACTGATGTTAATGGCTGCCTGTGAGTCCGAGCGAACAACCGGCGTTTCAACATCTTTCCCAAAGACGTGTCTCACCATGACGCACAATCCCAAGGCCTCTTTCATTCCCTCGCAGATAGCGGTTAACTCCGCTTCCGCGCTGGACAGCGCAATTGAAGTCTGCTGCCTGGTGTAAGCCTTCACCGGGGCCCCGTCGAGAAACAACACGCCTCCAGACAACGACCGCCGAGAGTTATTTCTCTCAGACGCCCAGTTGCTATCAACGTACACAACGATGGTCCCAGCGTCTCCATCACAACTGAGAAGCTGCTCATGGTGCTCAACCGACATCAAGTACCTCAAGAACGCTCGCAGGCACATCTCATGGACAGCTAGGGGCTGCGACTGGCCCCTGCTCAACACACTGATGAAGTACGTCAAGTCAATCCGTGTCTGGGCGCCCCAGGCGACCTTGCCGACTGCGCTCCTATACTTCGCACTAGCTTCTGCACTCAAAGGCTGTTGTTGGGACTCCATTCCATCATCCAGAATCTTCCTCAAGTCCGGGGGAACCAGACTCGGCTTCCGGATGCCATAGGCTTCATATGTCGAGTGGAAATACCCCACAGGGAGGCCAACAAGGATTCCATCCGTCTCACTGTCTCTCCGGATGGTCCTGCCAAGGAATTCAACTTTCTTGTCTCTGGACAGGATTCCAGTGACTTTAATCTTGACCTGCTTGGCTAGACATTCAACAAAGTGCTTCGCTGCTGGCAGGAAACGACAACCAACCATGAGATCATCAACATACGCAAGGAGGACCATGTAGTAATGTGTTCCATCAAACAAAAACCATCCAGCAAAGACGGTCTTTCAAGATCCACCAAACATCATGCTCACTCTCTCCTTCCCCTCTCTCAGTCTCTTCACCCTCATCTCCCAAGCTTGCAAGCACTTCAACCAAGTCACAAAGATCAACCATGCAACGCTCGTTTCTCTTTTCGGTTCCAGTAGAGCACAAGGCCTCCCAAGCAGCCTTAATGCCTGGTTTCTGAGGTGAAAACGTGTCTCTGTTCACGGCACCGGCGGGGGCTTTGGTAGCCCTGAGGGCCAAGACCTGTTCTCGGGCCTTCGGCTGGGAACAGGCGGAGGTGGAGGCGGATTCCACAGCTCTTCCCTGATCGGCTCCGGCGGTGGCGGTGCAGGGCATCTCGTTGAGCGCTCCGTCCTTGCCACCAGGTGCACCGTCGACGAGCTGCTCGTGGCTTGCTCCTTCTTCTGCTTGCTTCCTCGCTTCACGCTGCCCTTCCAGGTCTTTGCCGGCATTGCCTTCACTTGTGGTCTCTTCTTCGGCATCGCCTTGACTGTGGGTCTCAAGACCTTTGGCATGGCTTTCGTAGCTGGCTTCGGCTTGGGGTCCGCCTTCCAGGCTTCGAAACTCCTCGCCATGCGCTCCACGCCCTCCACCGCGATCTCGGCCGCAGCTGCGACCTGTGTTCTCAGATCCTCCAGCCTGGCCATCTCCACATCGTGGATCTCGCCCTCGCTCACCACGCTCCAGGCCTTCGCAGCTGGCTCCTCTGAGCTCACGTCGCAGACATCCGAAACCTTCTGGGGCTCGCTGCTGTCCGCTTCCTGCTTCTCCGAGGCCTTCTGGGGCACGTTCTTCTCGTCCTGGTCCTCGGAGGCCTTCTGGTGGTCCCCGTGGTTCTCCTCCTCGGAGCTGGAGCTGAGCGGCACCCGCGACCCCATGCGGTCTTCGAGTGGTCTCAAGAGACCGTGTCACCAGCCAACCAACGTTGCTAAACCAACAAGTGTACAGCTGACAACGACTGCGGCGCACACTCAAACCCTCAGAATTGATATTTATCGTCCAACCTTTGGTTGCAAGGGAACCTAAGGAAAGCAAACTGTGCTCGCACTCTGTCACAAGACCACGCAGCTCAGCACACACAAGCCTACCTTCTACTGTCAAAAATTGGGCTCTTACTGTTACTCTACGGTTCAGGCTCAGCACTTCACCAGACGCCAAAGAACAGCGCACCTGGTACTCATCCTCAGCGACCACGGCGACGTGGCCACTATCAAGCAGCCGCTGCGCAATCAAGTGAATGCTTGCTCCACTGTCTGCCAACCAAAGATGATCACACAAGCTCTGGTCTTCAGGGTTCTCTGTTCTTCGAACTGCACGACTAAACACGCTGTTCACGACCATGCTTTCGGGAACTTGGGTCCATGCAAAGCGCAAAACCAACCATGATCATCCCCGTGTTCTTCGTGTCGTTCAAGCCCATGCAAAACATCAAGACAATCATGCCGCTCAAGAAAAACTTCTTCGCCATGCTGGAGACAACCATGTTCTTCAGAAAAACCATGCCCTTCGGGAAAACCATGCTCTTCAGGAAAACCATGTTCTTCGGGAAAACCATGCTCTTCAGGAAAACCATGTTCTTCGGGAAAAACGTCACGCGGAAGTTGCAAAACTGGTCGCTCAGGTAGCACTTCCACCAAGCCCATCGTCACACTTGGCTTCGGCGCCCCCTTTGCTTTAGGCTGGCCAGATGCACCCGAAGGCTTGTCTTTCCGTGGTTCTGGGCAATCTCGAGCAAAGTGCCCCGGCTGCCCGCAGTTGAAACATTTCCCCTTCTTTCCCTCGCTCTGGGCTTTCGGCTTGTCGTCTCTTTTTCCTTTGCCTCGACCAGCACCCTTCTCTGAGGTGCCCTCGTTCTTGCCGCCTTTCTTCCCTTTCCCTTTGCCCTTCTTGCCTTTGCCCTTGTTGAAAGCTGCAATCAACTCTTCAGTCCAAGCGCTCTTCGACGAATGCTTGTGGCCTTCCTTGTCATGCTCGATCACACGCAGATGAGAGTCGTAAAACTTGATGCTCTCCAGGATCTCATTCAGCGTGTCGCTCTTTCCATGCAACAAAACGTAATGCTTGCAGGACTCGGGCATGCACTTCAAGTGAAGCATCATCTTGTCAGGTTCTGTCAAACGAAGACTGCTGTAGCCACTAAGATTTCTATCCGCCTTCAAGAGCTCGGACTCTACTGCTCTGTAGACGTCCAAGGGCCGCACCACATGCTTCCCTGGGCGAAATTGCAAAACAGCTTCACGAAGAGATGTTGCTTCAATTCTCGACTGAACTCCAAACTCCGTGTTCAGTCTCCAAAAGGCTTCGTACCCACATGCTGCTCCAAGCTGTGACTGTTCAGCTTGTCGAACGATGTCTCAAGCTCGTTGGAAATCACCCAAAGACTGACGCAGCAAGTGAAGAAATCTCGCAGACCTCGCCGCAGGTCCCTTCTCCAAACTGCTCTGTTGAATCTCGGTGGGGGTGATCATCGCTCGGTACAACTCAGTGGGGTAAAAGTCGTCAAGCAAAGACAACCAAGACATGACTCCCTCAAACGTACTGCGACCAAAAACTGATCTCTGAAGTTCGAGTCGTCATCTTCTGGTACTCAAGCATAAGGATCTTGGGAATGTAGCTCTCTGCTTTGGAGTGTCTGACTCCACCAGTGTCCTTGTCCACTTCCATAGGTTCTGGGCCCGTTGAGGACGCTGCTGCTGCCATTCCGCTGCTTGTCTCAGCAGCTCGTGTCAAAGCCGCTGCTTGCATCTCTCCCAACGTCTGCACCAAACCAACCAACTGGCTAATCTGCTGCGACTGCGCCTGCACCATCTAGGTCCAGAGCAGGTGGTTGTAGAGGCATTCCTGGATTTACTTAGGCTCCTGTTGGAGCTTGTGGAGGTTGTCCAACGCTTCCTCCAGTGTAACCACTTGCCTGTCAAGTCGGAAGAGGCAGCACAAGAGACGTCACCACTTGCCGCGGTCTCCTGAGAGATGAGCTGGACTGAGCACGTCCCTGCCTCGAACACTCACAAACTAGGGCTTCTTCCAGAATGCGTGGGCGTCTCACCAGGAACTCGGCTTCTTCCTCGTGGGCTCCTTCTTCTCTCGGGAGTGCAAGCTGGAAATGTCGGACATTCACCTTCACAGCTCTGAAGCGTGGCCAACCACGCTCCGCTACCACGAAAAGTCTTGACACCGTTCTCAGGAGCCTGGACCATCTGGTGTTGGTGAGAGAATTTTCGCCAGAAGAATGTTGAATACTGTGGAGGCCACTTTCATGCGGTTGTCTTTTAGCTTGTGTTTAGCAGCCCTAAATGTTGTTCCTTGTTTACAGGAGATTTCGGAGATTTGCGTTGTTTTTGCGTTTGTTTGCTATTTTTGCAATGTACTTTTGCTTTTGTTTGCACGTAGACCTGTTTTGCTGGATTTTGTGCTGGATTGTTTTTTCAAGGTGCCTTGAGATCTGCAAGACTCTCAGAGACTTTTGCTAATTTTTGCGCCTACGGGCCATGTGTCTTCAACAGATTGCATCTGAGCCGCTGCTCGCTGAGCGCTCTCTTGCCTCAAGCAGCTCCTAGGCCACAGCTAGCGTACCTGCGCCATGTCTGCCACGTCGGAGCCTGATTTGTTGGCCGAAAAAAGTGCCCAGACGTAGTCCGTAGGGTCCATGTTTGTGCTTCCAAGGTGTCGCAAGCCCTTTGTAACTCGCTCAGCAAAGTACTCAGTGGAGGAGGTTGCCGAGGTCTTCAAGGCCGATTTTTGGCGATGCGAGAGGCTTCACATTCGTTGCGGGGCGCAGGCGCGGCCGGCCGGTGCGCGGCCGGAGGTGTTCAAGCTCATCCGTGCGCTGCTTGGTGGCCTAGCTGTGTATGGTTGTAGCAACAGCCATGCGCGGGGTCAAAGCTTTGGGTGCAAGAAACCAGTCATGCCTTCAGTCAGGTCCTTGGGTTGAGTCTAATATGAACCCTGAGGCAGGGTTTCCGTGGGTTTCCTTAGATTTCGTGCATGTGTTAAAACCTATTGGATGGTTTTGGTAGGTTCCTCAAGGGTTTCGTAAGGGTTTCCGTGGGATTTCGTGCAGTTTTTGAACTTTCCGGAGGTTTTCCTTGAATTTCTCTAAAGTTTTGTGAGGGGGTTCCGCGGATGTCCGTGGGTTTTGTCAAGTTTTGCCTTGGTTTTTTAAAAGCTTTCAGATGGTTTCCCTGGGGTTTCCTTAAGGTTTGCGGGGTTTCAGTGGGTTTTGTTAGATTTTGCGTAGGTTTTTGAAGCTCTCGGAAGGTTTTTCTAATGTCTTGTGAAGGTTACCGTGGGTTTTCCATGGTTTTTGACAGCTTTGAAGGGGTTTCCGTGGGTTTCTTAGGGCTGTGTGAGGGTTTCCGCGGGGTTTCTGTGGGTTTTCTTATATAGGTCGTGCGCAGGTCTTTGAAGCTTCCAGTTCAGCTTTGTGAGGGTTCCTGCAAAATCTCCGCGGGGTTTCGATTGGTTTTCTCATGCTTTGCACGGCTTTGGAAAAAGATGTTAGAAGCTTCAGCGAGGGTTTCCATGAGCTTCCATGGCACCATGGATTTCCTCAGCGTTACTTCAAACTTTGGAATTTGTCACATGATGCGGTCGGCGCTCGTCCAGATAGGCAAGATGCAAGCGGCGCAGTGTGTCGTGCGGCTTTGCAGCGCTGCCAGGTGAGGTTGTGGAGGTGGATGCTGATGGCAGGGAGAATCAGAAGTGACGCGGCCAGGCAGCCAGGAGCCGCTGGGGCTAACCCAGCTGTATTTTTCCGCAGGAGTAGGTTTTCCATATGTGCTCCGGGTCTTTGCGCAGGAAATTGTTCCGAGGCCAGATTCTGGGTCCGCTTTTGTGTGCAAAAGTCACGTCCGCTTGTGCGTGGCCTCCTCGGTGCCCGTTTCTATTATGTTGATCACTTCCGCAAGAAAGCTGCCTGTGGGGGGTCGTTGTTCTTTAAAAAAAAAATCTCCACGCTAGGAGCTTGCCTGTGGGTCAGAGTTGCTGTAGCGTCGCAATCTGGGGAGCGCAGGGGCTCGAAAAATGCAGATTTAGCGACACCAAAATTGGGGCCGCCAGGCGGCCCCAATTTTGGGGTCGCAGTTCCAGCCTTTTCATGTATTTACACATTATAATAAGGGAAGCTGGGTGCATTTCGTGGCCCCATTTTTGGGGCCGCGAGACGGCCCCATTTTTGGGGTCGCAAGTTTGAGCCCTGGGCTCACGCCGCTGGCAGCGTGCCTGCGCCTGCCCTTGTTCCAGGAGCCTTGGGGAGCAGCGTGCAGAACATAAGCTTGGGGATCAGGGGCTTGTCCGAAGCAGCTGCTTGCTTTTGTAATGCTGCAGCAGAAAGGGAGCTGCAACTGTGGAGGCCACTTTCATGCGGTTGTCTTTTAGCTTGTGTTTAGCAGCCCTAAATGTTGTTCCTTGTTTACAGGAGATTTCGGAGATTTGCGTTGTTTTGCGTTTGTTTGCTATTTTTGCAATGTACTTTTGCTTTTGTTTGCACGTAGACCTGTTTTGCTGGATTTTGTGCCGGATTGTTTTTTCAAGGTGCCTTGAGATCTGCAAGACTCTCAGAGACTTTTGCTAATTTTTGCGCCTACGGGCCATGTGTCTTCAACAGATTGCATCTGAGCCGCTGCTCGCTGAGCGCTCTCTTGCCTCAAGCAGCTCCTAGGCCACAGCTAGCGTACTTGCGCCATGTCTGCCACGTCGGAGCCTGATTTGTTGGCCGAAAAAAGTGCCCAGACATAGTCCGTAGGGTCCATGTTTGTGCTTCCAAGGTGTCGCAAGCCCTTCGCAACTCGCTCAGCGAAGTACTCAGTGGAGGAGGTTGCCGAGGTCTTCAAGGCCGATTTTTGGCGATGCGAGAGGCTTCACATTCGTTGCGGGGCGCAGGCGCGGCCGGCCGGTGCGCGGCCGGAGGTGTCCAAGCTCATCCGTGCGCTGCTTGGTGGCCTAGCTGTGTATGGTTGTAGCAACAGCCATGCGCGGGGTCAAAGCTTTGGGTGCAAGAAACCAGTCATGCCTTCAGTCAGGTCCTTGGGTTGAGTCTGATATGAACCCTGAGGCAGGAAGTCAGTCTTGTTCTATAGCAAGTTGTGACGTGGACGGTGAAGCCAGGCAGACGTGGACTGTATTCCTTTTTCTGAACCCGATTGGTGAAAGACCAATGTGTACCTTGACGTTCTGCCTGAAGGTGCGAAGTGCTTCTTAGACGGTCAGCGACCATTGATTCGTATGGCAGGCATGCCCCAGCTTCGGCGCTCCGGTTGAAACAGGTCCTCGCCAGAAGCAGAAGAACACCTCTTGCGTCCTTCACCCTTTAGGGGACGACCGGTAGTATAGTACTGACATTGGCGTGCGGTGATTGGGTGGCGGGTTTCCTGCACCTGTCCTTTAATAACTTTGTAAATTGCCAAAGGGTGAATCCAGTCCTGATAAAGGGGTTTCCGCAGGGTTTCCGTTCATGTTTGTTAAGCTTCTGGAGGGTTTCCCTGGGTTTCCCTACAGTTTCGCGAGGGTTTCTGCGGGGTTTCTGAGGGTTTCCGTGGGTTTCCTTAGATTTCGTGCATGTGTTAAAACCTATTGGATGGTTTTGGTAGGTTCCTCAAGGGTTTCGTGAGGGTTTCCGTGGGATTTCGTGCAGTTTTTGAACTTTCCGGAGGTTTTCCTTGAATTTCTCTAAAGTTTTGTGAGGGTTTCCGCGGATGTCCGTGGGTTTTGTCAAGTTTTGCCTTGGTTTTTTAAAAGCTTTCAGATGGTTTCCCTGGGGTTTTCTAAGGTTTGCGGGGTTTCAGTGGGTTTTGTTAGATTTTGCGTAGGTTTTTGAAGCTCTCGGAAGGTTTTTCTAATGTCTTGTGAAGGTTACCGTGGGTTTTCCATGGTTTTTGACAGCTTTGAAGGGGTTTCCGTGGGTTTCTTAGGGCTGTGTGAGGGTTTCCGCGGGGTTTCTGTGGGTTTTCTTATATAGGTCGTGCGCAGGTCTTTGAAGCTTCCAGTTCAGCTTTGTGAGGGTTCCTGCAAAATCTCCGCGGGGTTTCGATTGGTTTTCTCATGCTTTGCACGGCTTTGGAAAAAGATGTTAGAAGCTTCAGCGAGGGTTTCCATGAGCTTCCATGGCACCATGGATTTCCTCAGCGTTACTTCAAACTTTGGAATTTGTCACATGATGCGGTCGGCGCTCGTCCAGATAGGCAAGATGCAAGCGGCGCAGTGTGTCGTGCGGCTTTGCAGCGCTGCCAGGTGAGGTTGTGGAGGTGGATGCTGATGGCAGGGAGAATCAGAAGTGACGCGGCCAGGCAGCCAGGAGCCGCTGGGGCTAACCCAGCTGTATTTTTCCGCAGGAGTAGGTTTTCCATATGTGCTCCGGGTCTTTGCGCAGGAAATTGTTCCGAGGCCAGATTCTGGGTCCGCTTTTGTGTGCAAAAGTCACGTCCGCTTGTGCGTGGCCTCCTCGGTGCCCGTTTCTATTATGTTGATCACTTCCGCAAGAAAGCTGCCTGTGGGGGGTCGTTGTTCTTTAAAAAAAAAATCTCCACGCTAGGAGCTTGCCTGTGGGTCAGAGTTGCTGTAGCGTCGCAATCTGGGGAGCGCAGGGGCTCGAAAAATGCAGATTTAGCGACACCAAAATTGGGGCCGCCAGGCGGCCCCAATTTTGGGGTCGCAGTTCCAGCCTTTTCATGTATTTACACATTATAATAAGGGAAGCTGGGTGCATTTCGTGGCCCCATTTTTGGGGCCGCGAGACGGCCCCATTTTTGGGGTCGCAAGTTTGAGCCCTGGGCTCACGCCGCTGGCAGCGTGCCTGCGCCTGCCCTTGTTCCAGGAGCCTTGGGGAGCAGCGTGCAGAACATAAGCTTGGGGATCAGGGGCTTGTCCGAAGCAGCTGCTTGCTTTTGTAATGCTGCAGCAGAAAGGGAGCTGCAACGGTGCCCGTTTCTATTATGTTGATCACTTCCGCAAGAAAGCTGCCTGTGGGGGGTCGTTGTTCTTTAAAAAAAAAATCTCCACGCTAGGAGCTTGCCTGTGGGTCAGAGTTGCTGTAGCGTCGCAATCTGGGGAGCGCAGGGGCTCGAAAAATGCAGATTTAGCGACACCAAAATTGGGGCCGCCAGGCGGCCCCAATTTTGGGGTCGCAGTTCCAGCCTTTTCATGTATTTACACATTATAATAAGGGAAGCTGGGTGCATTTCGTGGCCCCATTTTTGGGGCCGCGAGACGGCCCCATTTTTGGGGTCGCAAGTTTGAGCCCTGGGCTCACGCCGCTGGCAGCGTGCCTGCGCCTGCCCTTGTTCCAGGAGCCTTGGGGAGCAGCGTGCAGAACATAAGCTTGGGGATCAGGGGCTTGTCCGAACGAAGCAGCTGCTTGCTTTTGTAATGCTGCAGCAGAAAGGGAGCTGCAACGGTACACCCCCACGACATACCAGTGGAGCTCATGTGAGGAGTCCAAGAGGTGGACGAGAGCGTGGAAGCTCTGTGCCCATCATGGATGCTGAGACAAGGCGAAGGGTAGACCCTTTTCCGGGTTTGGGAAATCCCAACCCACTGTGGGTGCAAGGTTTGGCACAAGGAAGCCAACCTGTGTATGGCCCAGTGCCCAGAGGTCGAACTCCCGCCAGAAGCCCTCATGGGGTAGCTACTGGAGCACCCCAACAGACAATGGGAGGCCCTTCGTTTCCCCCTGGTTTGCCTCAGCAAGCGGTAGGAAGTCCTTCGTTACCACCAGGACTATCCACTGGACCTCCTCAACCTGTGGTGACACCATCACAAACATCACCCGACGTGCAAGGGTTGACGAGACAAGTGCGAGAATTGGAAAGCATGATGCAGCAACTGGTTGTGCAGCAACAGCAGTTTATGCAAACGATGACTTCGTCCATGGTGCAGCAACAGCAGCAGCATCAGCAGTGGATGATACAGCAGCATCAGCAACAGCAGCCACAGCAACAGCAACAGGTGAATCCCCCCTTACCTCAGGATGGTGTTCCTGAGAACATGCCCAGTTCTTCTTCGGGATGTCAAGGTGCATCGCCAGTGGGTACTCCTGCGAAGGGGACCCAGCTTTTTCGGATGGCGAGCCCAAGTCCCCCACTGAGACCTCCACCTCTGGAGCAAGAAAGGGAAAGGGATGTGTTTGCTCGATCGGACAAATGGTTGCCCAGTTTGCCGACCATTGACTTTTCGTCTTGGAAGGATCGCATCTCTGAAGCTCTTGGATTCTTGACCTGGATGGAGAAGCTGACCAGTTGGGTTGGTTTGGGTTCAGAAGTGTTTCCCAATGAGCTCATGCATGCGGTGAAGACTCAAGAAGAGTCTCGGCTGAAACAGGATCGACTTACTGTGGAGCAACAGAAGAGGTCGACGAGGCTGATGCACATCCTGCGACAGACTTTTGCAAATCATGAGAAGAGTTCTCTGATTTTGCAGACATATGTTGAAAGTGAGAGCACTTATCAACAATCTGGTTTTGTGGCTTTGAGATTGCTGGCGAAGGAGTTTTGCCTGAAGTCGCGAGCTGAATGCCTGTTCTTTCGGTCGCAGCTGGTGAATCAAACCGTGAAAGCACCCAGTATTCCGGAGATCATTCGAAAGATTGAGCATGAGTTGAACAAGTACACCAAGCTGCTCAATAGTCTTGATCCCGATGTGCATGCTGGTGGTTTGCAGATCCAAGAAGCGGATTCGGTTATGGTTTTGCTGCGCAGTTTGCCAGATCGGTGTAGAAGCCATTGCTTGTTGCATGGCGATAGTGAATCGTTTGAAGATCTGAAAAGAGTTGCTCTGAAGTTTGAGGTGCAACAAAGGGTGTGGTCAGAAGCCCCTGGCACGAAGCTTCAACCTTTTCGAGATCCCAATGAGGGAAAGGGCAACGAAGGAAAACCAAAAGGCAAAGGAAAGGAACAGAAAGGCAAGCGCGAATCAAGCAAAGGTGCTGGCAAACGAGCTTCAAGCCAGAACAAGAAGGATGTGGAGTGCTATGTGTGTGGTGGAAAGGGACATTATGCCCGCGATTGCTGGTATAAGGAGGGAGATTCAGGCAAGAAGCCCAATTCCCCCAATGCTAAGGCGAAAGCCAAGGCAAAAGGAGATCCCAAGAAGAAGCCCGAAAAGGGAAAGCCCAAAGGAAAAGGCAAAGGAAAGGGGAAGACAGTTGCTGAAGTCTCCCAAGAGGGTGAGTCGAGTGACTACCAGCTAACTGGAGGTGAATGGAATGAACCTGAGTCAGAGGCCCGAGTGGAATCTGTGTTGCAACCTCTGGAAGAATTGCTCGATGAAGTGAGAAAAGAGTGGATTCCCCGGAGTACTGATGAGATAGATTGGTCATGGGAAGTTGAGACGAGAGTCCGGATTGCCGAGTTGGAGCATCGGATCTCTACCGATTTATCTCAGATGTTGCCATCTAAGTCAGTTCGGTCTTTGATGAAACCTCCGATGAATCAAGTCAAAAGCATGGAAAAGGATGATGCAAGCAAATGGTGGTTGATTGACTCAGGAGCATCGGTGACTGTGATTGCGAAAAGATACTTGGATGAGTTCCAGATCTTGGATCGGAAGGCGTTGGGACCTAATGAGAGGTACTCAGCAGCCAACGATACCCCGGTGAATGTCTTCGAGCGAGTTCGCATCCGAGCCTTGCTGCCTATGTATGAAGGAAAGCAGTATCTTGGTTTGACATCGGTGTGTGTGACTGGAGTTGTAGCAGATGTGGCTCACAACATCTTGAGCACCGAGCAGATGGTGAATACTGGTTGGGAAGTGAAGTTCACTCGAAGAGAGATTTCGCTGCGACACGAGAAGAAAGGAGTCATGGGATATGGAGTATCCTGGGCTGGATGTCCTTGGATCTACCTGCAAGGTGATGCTGGAAAGCGAAAGAAAGTAACCTTTGGAAGAACTGAGGTTCGACCCATGGATGTGGATGATGGCCAACGACCGATGGAGGTTGATCAGATGCAGTCAGTGCAGTCAATGACCAAGAAAAAGCAAGAAGAAATGGAGCTGCATCGGATGCGAGGCCACATTCCTTTTTCGTCCGAATGTCCTCATTGTCGGATGACAAGAGGAACAACCCAGCATCGTCGGACCAAGGATGCTCAAGACCGACCCGTGGCGTTGCAAGCAGATTTCTGCTTCATCAACCTGGTAACTGGTACTTTTGCGAAAGACCAGCCGACGGCTCCCAACATGAAAGTACTGGTCATGACTGAAATGTCAACCAGAATGATTGGATGTCTGTTGGTAGGGACCAATGCTGACAATACCTCCAGCTGGATTCGTTATTGGATGAATGCTTTCGGACTGGACATTGCAGGGTCTGCTGTACTGTTGAGGACAGACAGCGAGACAGCGGTGAGCGCCCTCATCAAGAGAGCCAATCTGGGGATTAGGATTGTGACCCAAAGAGCACCTCCGCAGGGACATGAAGCGGTTGGTGGTGTGGAAAGGGCAGTGAGAACACTCAAGGAGTTGTTCAGCACGGTGAGGTTGGATCTACGAGCGCAGGGCTTTGACTTGAAGAGAAGTCCTCGAGCGTTTGAGTTTGGTCTGATTTACTGTGCTGCAATGCACAATCACCATGCAGCTGCCTTTGATGGGAAGAAATCACCCCAGGAGTTGGTACTACAGAGATCCCTCCATGAGTGTGGATCGTCGTTGATAGGTGCTACAGTTCTGGCTGAGCTACCGGATTCGATGAAAACCACGGCGCTCTCCCGGTTTGTGGAAGCAGCCTATGTGTACCCTGAAGTTGGTGGCTTGACTCATGTTGTGAGTGCCATGGTGGATGGTTGTCCAAAACACTTTCGAGCAAAGTCCATCAAGCACATCGTTCCGTTGAAGATTGGGTTGGAGCATTGTCAACATTTGCTCAAGGAGCATGATCCATCGGATACATTGGCTCCCCCGATTCTGAAGGAGAAAGAGGATGGTGTGCCCGATCGGATTGAAGGTGAAGCGGACAAGGCCTTTGAGGGCCGAGTGTCTGATGGACCGACCACAGACATGAGCAAAGTTGGACCTCCAGCTGCATGGGTGAAGGAACATGGTGGCACAGCGAACTGTCCTGCGTGTGGTCCAAAAAGAGGAAAAGCCAACCACAATGCTGAATGCCGAAAACGGTATGATGATTGGTTGAAAGCTCAACGACAACGGTTGGAATCGAAAGAACCAACAGAGGAAACTCCAAAAATGGACCAGAGAAGCTCAAAGGATGCGGGGGTGATGGAGTCTGGAAGTGAGCCTTCACTCCTGAAACGCCCGAAGATCACCTATGAGAGTCGACCAGATCCCAAGTTGGAGGAGAGGCAAAGCGTCCCAACACCTGCGACAGAAGTTGTGGATGTTGACATGGAGGATTTTGAGGATCCAAGTTTGCCTTACCAAGGGATTCCAGATGAGGCAATGGAACCTGGATACTTCGAAGGAGAAACTCCCGCTGAGGATGAAGCGATCCCAATGGAGGAAGAAAAACCTCAAATGGATGTGGATTCAGTTCCAAATGAGTCCAGTCGAGTTCCCCGGCGTTTAGAGAGTTTAACTTCAGATGTGAACTCAGTTCCAGATGAGTCCAATCGAGTTCCCCGGCTGATCAATCGTATTTATTTAGACCCAAGACTCGATGTGCCTCAAGGTCCTATTAAAATGGTAAGCAGTGACGAGAGTCCGAAGTTGGTACATGTGACCAATTCGATTCTGCTCAACAAGAATAGCACTTTCCCGGAGTCCATGAAGGTGTGTGGATCCCAAGTTTGGCTGGCAAGACCCACGAGTGTTCTGTCTGAGATAGATGGATGTCCATTAGATGTGGATAAAACAGTGGAAGGCCGGCGAACTGAGCTGCAGAGTATGACTGCTCACAAAGCAGGGAGAGTGGTTGGAGCAGACGAGGCTCAGAAGTTTGCTCGTCAGCATGGGATAAAGATCATCCCAACCCGATGGGTCATAGGCCCAAAGGTGGTGAATGGCAAGGAAGCTGTGAGAGCTCGGTGTGTGGTGCAAGACATCGCAAAGGGGAGCACAGCATCATCTTTAGGACTGAGTGCTACGACTCCTTCTTTAGAAGCGTTACGGACGCTTTTGGCCATTGCTTCGGTAGATGCTATGGATATCGCAACTTTGGATGTTAGCACTGCATTCTTGCATTCCCCCCTTCCGAAAGGATCGAAGGCGATTATCCAATTGCCCAAGGATGTTTCCGCCTGCAAGGACTATTATGTCCCGGTGTTTATGATTCTGGATCAAGCCATGAATGGTTTGAGAGTTGCCGCCAAAGCTTGGAACTTGAAGCTGGCGACAGTTGTGAAGAAAGTTGGGTTGAAGCAATGCCCAACGGAACCTTCCGTCTTCGAGGGCACTGTGAGAGGGAAAAGATTCCTCATGTTGTGCTATGTGGACGATTTGATTCTGTGTGGCACTAGAGATGCCATTCGGTTGGTGACCGACACCCTGAACGGAGAGTTGAAGATCAAGGAAACGGGTCGAATCACTTCCACTGGTGGAAAGATCACCTTTTTGGGGCGAGAGATTGAGAGACAAGGGAGTCATCTCAGGATGCGAGTGCCCCCGGCATACTTAGATGCCCTGTTCGAGACAGAGTTCTGTAAGGACCTGAAGGTGGTTACTGCTCCTCCGGACATCGTGAAAACGGTCGAGAAGGGCAGAGCAAGTGGTTCGGATCCTGAGTTGAGTGACACTGCAGCTGCGAGGTACAGAGCAGTACTTGGCCGGATTGCATGGTGGGGTCAGTCGAGACCTGACCTGAGTAGGTGGATGTCCATTCTTTCGCAAGGACAGTCCAAGCCAACAGCATGCTTTGAGCAAGCATTGCGACAAGTGATTAGGTTCCTAAAGGGACAATACCATGCATGGCAGTACTTTGGCCCTGATGGGAATGTACCAGACAGTGGGCCGGCGCAGCTGGAAGTGTATGCGGATGCCAGTTGGGCACCCCAAGCGTCGTTAGGACGAAGATCTGTGTCGGGCATAGCCATCTTTTATAGAGGATGCCTGATCAAGGGAATCTCTCGAGTTCAAGGGTGTGTATCGCTGAGTTCTTGTGAAGCCGAGTTGAGAGCCATCTTGACTGCGGTACAGGAGAGTGAGGGACTTGCGACTTTGATCGGTCAGTTGGCCGAGTCAGATGTCACGATCCGATTGCACACTGACAGTTCCTCAGCGAGAGCGGTTTTGCTAAACCGTGGGTTGAGTAGGCGAGTTCGCCACTTAGACATCGCTGTCTGCTATCTTCAGGAGCGGATACAGGAAGCTCAGACCTTGAAGGTCATTTGGTGCCCGACAGCGGGAATGATCGCTGACGTTCTTACAAAGTGCTTGAGTCAAGTGACATTCTGTCAGCACCAGCAAGCTATGGGTATATACCCTGGTGAAGATGTGCAGCAGGTGTGGAGGATCTGTGGAATCCGACCAAGGGTTGGAGTTCAGGCATACCAGTGTGCCGAGGCAACTGGATGCAGTGTGGAGCAAGTTGGATCGTTGAAAAGTGTGAAAAAGTGTGGTGAAGTTTTTGAAAATTTCCACCTTAGAAGTCCCGAAACCCTTCGTGAAGACTCTTCCCCTGAGGTTCAAGAAATGGATTTATGGTCCACCCGCAAAAGCTTTGGTTCAAGCACCACGGAAGCTAGCCCTAGCCTGGAGCCTGTACCTTTGGTGAAGGACAGGAAAATGGCAGCTGAAGACAGCAGGAAGGGTGAGCAGGGTGCTGAGATGAAAAGCCCCTTTTGGTGTAAGGTTTGCAAATGGTTGTTCAGATCCGAGCATGCTGCCGGGTTGAGCTGGGATGAAAGTGGCAAGCCCAAGTGCGAAAAGTGCAAACAGACTGTGACAGTCTCTGGCACGGATGCAAGCCATGCATTCCATCTCCGAGAGGCAGAGAAGGAGCGCCGAGCTGCTGGAAAAAGGGGTGATAAAGGTGAAAGCCGAGGCTCAGGCCAAGCTGCACCGAAACCCAAGGCCATGCCGAAGGTGATTGAACGGATGGTCGACGTGTTTCCGGAGCTGGCGGATCCAGAGCCGCCGAAGTGGTTCGGTGATGTGTCATGGAGTATCTGCCGGCGCGGAACTCCAGTGGATGAGCTAGAGCTCAAGGACGTGATAGGCACGCTATCCGACAAGGATATGTTGCGCTATCAAAGCTCATACGAGAAGCTGGTGAAGCCCATCCAGGAGGTGTGTGAGCTACAGGAGAAACCCACGAAGATCTTCGGAATCTTGGATGTCCGTGGACAGATTGGTGGCAAGGCCATCATCTGGGAGATGGCAGTGAATGAAGGAGGACTGTACATGGAAGTGCCGCCGGGAACGTGTGGCCTGGCGATGTTGAGCTTCGTGAGGTACTTGAAGAGAAAAGGGATAATCCCTGTTTTGCTTCTGGGTGAGCACCAGGACCTCGGAGTCTTGCGGATGGTGGATCTGTTGTGCATGCTACCCATTTTGGGAGCAGAGAGGATCATGGAGGATGAAGCTGAGAGCTCGTATTATCCCCCATGGGTGTTGCGCTGGAAGAGAAGTGCAAAGGAAGGATCCTTGGTGTTTAAGGAACTGGTGGAGCGAGTGCGAGTGATTTCGATGTTGTCGTGTGATACACTTCGGATTCACGAGCCGGAGCTGAGGGAGAGACCAGTCCCCAAGTGGTCGTTTGTGGCCTACAGCCACTACAGATCCGTGATGGAGTCTGTTGCAGGATTCTTGGAGGACCTGGAGAAAAAGAAAGAGGAGATCACCGACACGCAGAGGGCGGCAAGCTGGAAGAAGGTGGTTGCGAGTGAGACTCGAAGCGGTGTTGTGTGGATCTGCAAGTGTAAGTGGCACTTGCCGACCGACTATGTGGTGAGGTTCAACTTGACGTTGCCTGCCGACATGTGGCAGCAAGCCTTTGGGATCATGGGTGAGAATGTTGGGAAACTCGAGAAGGAGGAAAAGGACCTGAAGCGGATCCTCAAGGCTGCAGCGGAACAGCAAGACCGAGAGTTCGAGGAAGCTGAGCGAAAGCGCAAGCGCATCGCCGACCTGTCAGCTGCCGAGGAAGAAGCTGCTAAGAGAGCAAAGCTGGAAGGCGAAGCGGTTCGCTCGCCTGTGTCAGTTGTACCATCTGAGTTGGATGCAGCAGCTATCGCGCAGATTGCTGAGCGTGTGAAGGCAAGCTTTAGTGTTGCCGATTTGGAGCTGATGTTGGAAGAGAAGAAGAGAAAGGTTGGAGACCAGCCAACTGAGAGGCCTGCGGAGACGCCAGCTGAGCCTAGCCGATCTTCGCAGGATGTGGTGATGGAAACGAGGACGGCTGAGTTGGCGGAGATGAAGGAAGCCGCCAAGGAGCGCCGCGCCAAGTTGATGGAGTCAACTGGAGCTGGCGAGAAGAAGGGCGAAGAGGATGAAGAATGAACTGAGATGCTAAGTGATCTCAGTGGTTGGGTGGGTGAGTGAAACCCGCAGCCATTTTTTGGAAGCCATGGCCGCGTTGCCGCCATGGAGCGCCCGCGATTTTTCTGGTTAGTGTGAGCCCTTGTTTCAGTGCATGAGAAGTTTGCAAAGAGGAGGCAAAATGATGATGAAACTCAACGAGGGACTCTATAGCCCCTTCTGCAAGGCGTCTGATTGCCACCTCTGAAGACGTTTTTGGCTGATGGTACGCTGGAAGAAGCGAAACTATGAAGCCAATCTTTTCTTGAAGGATCAGCTAGCCGATGCTAGTTGGTGAGTTTGGTGACCTGGAAGATGCGAGACTGAGGAGGAGTACCACGACAAGGTCGAGTGCTGAGTGGGAAACATCTGAAGCTTGCATTAATTCGTTTTCACGTGTTTGTCACCACGAACTCTTGGATTCGTTCCAAGACAACCCTGCCCCAGTGCAGGTGGATGCAAGTTTAATTCGTTTTTCACGTGTTTGGACAACGAACTCTTGGGTTACCAGTGATGTGGACCCAGGACAACCTGCCTGATGGTGGGATCTTGCATGAGTTTTAAGTTTGATGTCAGAGATCGACTGGTGTGTTGTTTGTTTCGTTTGGTGGCGAGTACGCACCAAGGGAATGTGGCCAGGGCATCCCCTTAGTGTTGAAGTGCCGAGCTGGGCTTGGACTTCAGATCTTTGACATGAACCCTCAGCAAAATGCGGGGGGTGGAAGATTGTGGCTGATCAGTGATGTTTTTGTCATGTTTTGGATCAGCTTGTATAGGTTTGTTTTGCTTCGGAGTGATTGGGAATCCGTGTGATCCCATCCTCGATGGTTTATGCCTCGTTGATTTCCAAGGAAATCATACGAGTGTGTTTTTGCCCAATACGCTATTTAAAGTGAGTGTGCAGTGTGTAGGAACTTCGTTCTGAAGCTGAGTTTAAGCTCACAAGAGAGAATTCGTTTAGTTTGTGCACTTCGTGACTTTGGCTCAAGGCTCAAGTGGCTCTGACTGTGAAAAAGAGAGAGCTGTCCGCACTTGTGTGAGAGGTCAGGGTTCGTGCTTTCAAGGGAAAAGGTACCAGAGGGACCTTCGGTTTTTCACGTGCACTGGAAAGACTGCAACTCTGGAGCTTGACGCTCAGCCCAGAACCTGTAGTGGTCATTCAAGGTGTTCCACGCCGCACCTGGTTCTTCCAGCTGCAACAGGGGCACATCCACAACTACGAGGGGCCGGCTGGATCTCATCAACACGTCCTCGTCTCCCCGATCCACACGCTTACTGGCCCACCAGTTCCAGTGGTGGGATACAGCACGCTTGAACAACGGGCAGAGTCTGGCAGTTCAGCTCCTAGACGCTGAACACAGATCAGTTACAGCCGAACCAAACCTAACCTGAGCACTGCTCAGCTAATGAGGAGCACTGCTCCCATGTTCAAAAGGAACAAACATGATTGAGAGGTCGCACAGCACTGGGGGAAAAAGCAGGTCTTCACATCATTGCAGTTTGCGACTGTTTCTTCACCAGCTATGTAACTAGCGAGGATAGCCTCACTCTGAATCCGGAGGCCCAGCCAAACACTCAATGCTGCAAAGCTGCACTGCAAGACAAGGCGTTGGTGACATGTTGGAGCCAGCATCACCCTCAAGCAGCCCTGCGCATGTAGCTGGTCGTACTTCAGAACTGTGGTTGCAGTGTTCCAACCTGCACCTTGTCCTGTAGACGACAATGACAAGATCCGGCGCCCCGTCTGGGGCCAAGGGCACCCCATGTGCATCGAAAGACATCAGAGTGCTCAGCGGGGCCAGCATTGGAAGAATTACGTCGTGCTGAAGGCTGTTGGATAGCTTTGTGTCAGCTGTGTTGCAAGTCCGTACAACCTTATCGGAGACTTCTCATCATCACCAACGTTTGATGTTTTTCCCGGAGCAAGCAGCATGTCAGCTGCTTGTCGTGAGTTACCTAGTGTGGGGCGCCACACGGGAACTGAGGGTGTCGGCCCATCCAGGTACGGCCACCGGCACCAGTGCGTAAGTATCGGACGCGATGACTTACATTCAGGGTGACGGAGACAGTCAAAAAGCGAGTAAGCTGGGCCTTAGGCCTTGGGCAGTTTCAGTCATCATTTGAAGCCAATTTGCAAGCCTGATGTTTCTACAGCTGCCTTGTGTTCTTTTCTTGTTATCGTCCGTTCTTGGCTGAGGTAGCAGCCTGGGCCTAGAAGCTTTAGGTTCGTCCATTGCTCTTCAAAGGGATAAGGTAGGTAGCTGCGATTATCGCAGTGCAGTCCCCCCGCGCCCGCTCCAACGCCTAAGTACGTGTTGGGTCTTGTTGCTTGTGTGTTGGTAGTTTTCGGTTTGGTCTTGTTTGGCTTGTTTGTTCTTGGCTAGGCCGGGCGGGGCAAGCCAAGGGCATGGCGCCTCCCGAAGTTTCAGAATCGCCCGCTATGAGCAGAGCCCGCTCGCTCAGCGTTCAATAAAGATAGTAGTGGTAGTGGTAGTAGCAGGAGCAGTAGCAGTAGCAGTGGCAGTAACAGTAGCAGTAGCAGTAGCAGTAGCAGCAGCAGTAGCAGTAGCAGTAGCAGTAGCAGTAGTAGTTGCTTATGTTGTTGAAATATGTTTTGATTGCAAAACTGTTTTTGATTGGGTTTGCGTTGTTTTTGTGTTTTTTCCTGACCTCTTTTCTGGCTGTTTGTTTGTCTCTGATTTTGCTTTTGTATGTTTTCTGAATATTTGTTGTTCTATAGTGTTGTGAATCGTTTGACCCTTGCGGCTTCTATATATTTGTGAATCTCTAGACGCCTCACGCTGGCGGCTTCTAGAGACCAGAGGTTTTGGTATACTTTGTTACACTGCAGCTGAGACGTCGAGTTTCATGGATTTTGCAACTGTAAGGTCTCTGTTCTGCTTCTTGCGCAATTTTTCTCGGAGGCTACAGACATAGCGGGAAAGTGCTTCGCACCCCCATGTTGCCGTTAGGCAAAAATCCAAGTTCGCAGGTGGGCACTCGGCTTCAAGTGAGCTGAGGGACTGGGGTGCTTCGCGCTTTATGTGCCGGTTCGCAGTCAGACTGTTCGAGGAAGTCTAGTCTTGCTGCTGTCTACACCGCGCGCAGCGACTCAGCCCAACCCGTCGCAGTCAAGGAAGTGCCCTATGTCCATGCTCCCCCCTCCCTAGCGTGAGTGGCCACGGAGTACAACCGAGTGGCAGTTGAACGTGCTGGCGAACCCTGTTACCTCGGCAAAGGTGTTGGACCCTAGCGATCAGAGAACCACCAAAATCTGTGTTTGGTCTGGCAGCAACCTCATGCATACCTGCCCATCAGGCAAAAAAAACAGAAGTCCCCCAACCTAGATTCTCGGTGATCTCCTGGGCATTTTTGTTTGCGACTGCGACGGCGATCGTGTCTGGTGATAAGTTCCAGGAGCTGCGGCTGGAGCATGTCGTCTTGGTGGTTGGACTGGGTCACAGTCTGTTTGGTACGAGCCTTGGAACAGAGCCCTCTAACCCAACAGTGAGGTGCGTAGAGTTGAGCAGTGCATGAGTCGTACAGATGCATAGAGTGCTGAAAGTGATAGGAAGCGCATTCTAGTGCAGAATAAAGTGCATAGAGTATGAGATTGGAACGATCTGCGGGTTTTGGCTTGGTCGCCGGTGCTAAAACGTCGTTTTTTGATATTTCTTGCTGTGCCCTTCTGCGTGGTCGCGGTGCGGTGCTAAGCCATGTTTTTTGGTTTTCTTGCTGTGTGCGGACAACCCTGCAGGTTTCAGCGGGTTGCAGTGAAACGTCGTTTTGTCGGGCGCGGTCAATTGTGGTGCGAAAAACCCCTTTTTTTTTTCCACGTGGCCGCGGACAATTGCGGGCGTCGGTCTGGTAATGGAATAGACTTTCATCTTGCCATCTGGCGTTCTGAGCGCCCGGTGTCTCACTCAGTATTCAAGAAGTCCTTTTTTGATGCTGCTGGTTCATTGGTTTGTTGGGCCTTTCCATTGAGCGCATTTCATTTTGTCAGGTGCGATTTCTTGCTCTTAGCTTTGAGCAGTGCTTTCGCGTTGAAAAAAAAAGGGTGTGGGACTTGTCGGGCCTTGTAGGGTTTGGGTTTTCATGGGTGTGGGCCAATGGGGCAAACCTGAAGCAGCAAGAGCTTGCGCAGAACTTTGCTTTCATGATTTGGAAATCCACCTGATCTCTTTTTCTCTCTTTCTCTCTCTCTCTCTCTCTTTCTCTGTCTTCTCGCTCTTTTTCTTTTTTCTCGTAATATTTATTCTGGCGGGCGTGACCTCTCGGGTGGTAACCTTTCAGGGAATGGGGTTGACCCTAAAGACACCCTATTCGAGAGGTCACACCCACCTCTATTTTCTTCAGGTTTATTTCTCTGTTGTTCTTTGTTTTTTCTTTCAACCATATCTCGTCATGTTTCTATTCAGTTTTTTCGCATTATCGTCGTCTATAGCAATATGATGTGTCGGGCCATTTTGTGTTGTTGTGATTGTTTGATTTGCTTCTAATACTCATTAGAATATGGGAGCAACCATAACAAATATGTTCGCGCATTTCACACAGTAGTTGAAGAGCGGAAGGACGCGGCCCCGGCCGGCCCATGTTTTGCCGGTCTATAACTTCGGCTTGTCTTGCCTGTGTCAAGTTCCGCGCGGCGAACTTGCGTGCGGAATATTCTGAGAATTTTGGTGGAAACATCCAATGAGTCTTCGTGGCTCAAAGTTTGTCAGACATGAGATGGGGTTGCCGTTTGAATTACAGGCAAAGGGTTTGCGGGCTTTAGGATTCGGGTTCGGGTCATGCAGTTGGATTCGTACGTACTGAATCATAGATGGATACATTCTTGGGGTTCTGAGAGGGCTACAGAAGCGACTTAGTTTGTATTCTTAAAGGTTTTGATTTTAATTTAGAGAGTTACAAATGCTACATACCAGAGCAGCTAGCACCACATCCTTAGGCGTTGCTCGGTGATGCTCTTGGTCCTTCGTTGTCCAGCAACGAGTTAGTCCAAGCATGAGGTGGCCTGTGGAAGAAAGGTGCACGTCGCCGCCAAAGCAACCGAATCATATGGGGCTTACGAAAATATGCGACCCTTAATATCGTCCCCCCAAAAGGATTCCTTAATAATACGGACCCCAATAAGGCACCCCTAATTTCGGAAACCCCCATATCACATTCGCGCGAGCGCTCGCATGCATCGCGCGTTCAGATCGGAAACGTGCAGACCCTTATCCAAGTGCAGAGACGTGAGCGAGTTATGGCTGGTGACCCGAACGTGAAGAGTTAAACCTTTCGGGTTTTGGGGGCCCTTTTTGGGGCCTCCGGTTCACGGGAGACTTTGTTTGGGCGTTTTTGGAGCCTTGTTGTATGCCTTTCGAAGATTTTCACGCACAACTTCTTTTCACGATGAATTTGGGATGTTCCCCCGTGTACTAGCAGTCCTTAATAGGGATTATCACAGGACAAGAATCTCGATTCAGTGTTAGAATAAGGGGGAACATCCCAATGAATGATCCTGATGCGCTATGTAGCCGGTCATGCAGCTGGTTCATCACATGTGTTGAAATTTTCCCGCCCTACCCACCCGGATGGGCACATGAGGTGTTGTGCTTTCGGTCTCCTATGCAAGAATGATTCAACATGGTCGTTTGGACGTACTTGTACTTCCTCGTTTTCTTTAATGACCGTCTGCTTTCCTTTGTGTTCTGCGCAATTCATTCATGAGATGTACGACGGTTACCTTATAAAAAACTGATTGAAGATGCCAGACTTGTCGCTTACCCTGTTTGCCGGCTGAACTTCCGTGATAGTTCCAGGGCGCTGTCGGTGTTTACCGTTTCGACGCCAATGCGCCGCCCATGAATTGGAGGTTTACGAAAATAGGATCCCTAATTTGGACCCCCCCAAATTGTAGGATTCCCGCATCACAAGGACCCCAAGAGGGTACCCCCTCATTTTGGGAAACCGTGTGTTTCGGCTTGACAGCTGCCCCCGTGCATCCGACCTTACGCCCACACACGAGCTGCGCGCGCCGTCCCCCCCTCCACGACGGCAATGAGCTCCCAGGCTGGTCGGGGTCGAACTTTTCTAAAATTAGGGTTTACGGTTTAGGGTTAGGGATTAGGGTTAGGGTTTAGGGTTTAGGGTTTAGGGTTTAGGGTTGAGGGTTTAGGGTTTAGGGTTTAGGGTTTAGGGTTTAAAGTTTAGGGTTTAGGGTTTAGGGTTTAGGGTTTAGGGTTTAGGGTTATAGTGAATATCAATATCCCTCAATAGATTGTGAGCCCCCAAAATTGTCCAAAACCCATGTACACCCTACACCCCAGCCCATAATAGTCAATGTCGATATCCCCTCAATACATGTAGTTTAAAATCTGGAGATTCATTCTCAGCATTTTCATGTCATTGCTCCCATGGGGTGGGTTGTGGAAGAGCACTGCCACTCTGGCAGCATGCACCAGCATTGTTCTTTTGTGTGCCCTTCAGCAACATCGAACTGCAGACTGGGGATTTGTTTAGGTTTAGGGTTCAGGGTCTAGGGTTTATGGTTTAGGGTGTATGGTATAAGGTTCAGGGTTTAGGGTTGCAGGCTTCGAATTTCTGCACTAAAGAACAGCATGGTTTGGTGCTGGTGGTTGAAGATTCGCCATCTGCCGGAAGTTCAACTCGAGCTTCTAGGCTTAGGCACTGTTAGGGTTTTAAAGTGTAGGGTGTGGGGCGTAGGGATTTGAAACAGATGGCGTCCAGCGCACAGCTCGTTTTGACAGGCGGTTCATAATTTCCGTTGTGGTTCTGCCTTAATTCTTAGACCCCAAACCCTAAACCCAAAACCCTAAACCCTAAACCCAAAACCCTAAACCCTAAACCCTAAACCCTAAACCTTAAACCCTAAACCCTAAACCCCAAACCTGGATTCTATTGGATCAGGAAAAACTGTCCTGTCTTTTTGTTTTGTCATCTTTGCTTTCTGGTGCTCTCTAAACCTGGGTTCTATCATCGATTGCAAGTCCACTGGGTCGACGACGTGTAAACCCTTCGTTCTTCATCCTAAACCCTAAGCCTAAGCCCTAAGCCCTAAGCCCTAGGCCCTAAGCCCTAAGCCCGAAGCCCGAAACCTTAAGCCCTGAGCCCTAAGCCCTAAGCCCTAAGCCCTAAGCCCTAAGCCTTAAGCCCTAAGCCCTAAGCCCTAAGCCCTAAGACCTAAGCCCTACCTTAAACCCTAAACCCTGAACCTTAAACCCTAAACCCTAAACCGCTAACTCTGAAACTCTAAACCCTATGTAAACCCTAGACCCTAGCCAAGTCCTGCAGAGGTGGCTGCGAAGAAGGCGGAGTGGAATGCCTGCTTGGCGAAGCGGCTCGGATCGGCCTTGGGTTTAGTTTAGGGCTTAGCTAGTATTTAGGGTTTAGGGTTTAGAGTTTAGGGTGGTTCTGGGTTAGGTTTCGGGGTTGGCCGCACAAAAAACCATAAAACCCTAAAAACCTTAAATTCTAAAACCCTAAAACCCTAAAACCCTAAAGCCCTAAAACCCTAAAACCCTAAAACCCTAAAAACCTAAAACCCTAAAACCCTAAAACCCTAAAACCCTAAAACCCTAAAACCCTAAAACCCTAAAACCCTAAAACCCTAAAACCCTAAAACCCTAAAACCCTAAAGCTGAAGACCTGCGCTGAGGCTGCAAAGATCCTTGTGCGACTTGAGGGACATCCCACAATCATCAGGGGTCTTGCTTAGGGTTTAGGGTTTAGGGTTTAGGGTTTAGGGTTTAGGGTTTAGGGCTTAGGGCTTAGGGGTTAGGGGTTAGGGTTTAGGGGTTAGGGGTTAGGGTTCAGCATCTCAAGTCCAACTAGACCAGCAATTGTCTTGGTGTAACAAAAAAATTCCCACCCACGCAGAGAACCCCTCACTCCGAAAGAGAAAGTTCCACGGTATGTCTTTGCACGCGCAGCATGCACAACATCAACATCACATCACCCGAGAAATTTTGAACAACACCGGGGCCCAGAGAGCTATATGTGAACAACGCCGGGCGACCGATGCAGCGAAAATTTGCACAGGGTTCAAAATGCATGGAGGAAAGAGAGGTGTTAGGTTTTGAGGGAGCAAGCGACATAGTCAGGAGCGGTGGCTTTCCAGGGAAGTGCGAGAAGCTGGAGAAGGACCTGCGTGGAATGTCCAAGGCCAGGGGTCTTTCCCTCGATGTTGTGGACTTGCTTGAAGCCTAAACCCTAAACATCCCAAACGCAAACCCTAAACCCTGCAAGATTCCCGAATTCACCCCGACTAGTGATCAGACTGTCTGCCTGAGAGCGCTTCGTATAGTTGCTTACGATCAACATGGAACCCCTGAACCCTAAGCCCGAAACCCACTAAACCTCCATCAGTCGCCCCCCAAAACTGTGACTACAGCATACGGTGAACTCACATGATGGGTAGTTAGAAGTAGGGTTGCGGCTCATAACTACCCCAAACAAAGTAGAAAGTAGTCACGCGCTAGAGCTATATTGACAAATCCCAAAAACCCTCGCCCGTCTACCGGTGCGAAAGGTTTCCTCTTTGGTGCTGAGCCTTTAATCCTCCTCCTCCACGTCCCTCTCTCTGTATCTTCTTTCTGTTTCTCTTTCTCACTCCAGCTCTCTGTCTCTTCTTGTTTTCTTTGCCTCTCCCTTGCTCTCTTTCAAATTTCTCTTGGCGTTATTTATTTATGTATTTTGTTTATGTTTTTTTCTCTCTCTCCCTCTCTCTTTTCCTCTTTCTGTGCGATTGTATTCAACCCTCAACCCTCAACCCCCATGGGGCTTCCGCTCTCAGGCTGCCGGCCTCGAGAGCTGCGTCGACGAGACCATTGTGGGCTGGCCCTGAACCGTCTTGGGGTTCAGGGTTTAGGGTTTAGGGTTTAGGGTTTGGGGTTTTTGGGGGATTTAGGGTTTTAGGGTTTAGGGTGTAGGGTGTAGGGATCCAAAGCCCGAAAGTTAAGGGTTCAGAGCAGATTCTGAGATCCCCCAACTCCCCAAAGTCTGAGCCCCCTTATCCACAACTCCAAAACCCTAAGCCTCTAAATCGCCTGGACCCCTAAACTCTCACCTTCAACAGCCCCAAGCCCAAAGAGTGTCACCATCCCATGTGGGGCCTTCGCCCAGGGCTTCGGCTTTTAGGGTTTAGGGTTTAGGGTTTAGGGTTTAGGGTTTAGGGTTTAGGGTTTAGGGTTTAGGGCTAGGACGCTGGCTATGAAGACTCTTTGGGACGGGTTGAAATCCATCGCACCCGGAGCAATGAAAAACCTCTGCCGCGTCAGGGTCAATCGGGCTTCAAGCCCTAAACCCTAAACCCTAAACCCTAAACCCTAAACCCTAAACCGTAAACCGTAAACCCTAAACCCTAAACCCTAAACCCTTAAACCCTAAACCCTAAACCCTAAACCCTAAACCCTAAACCCTAAACCCTAAACCCTAAACCCTAAACCCTAAACCCTAAACCCTAAACCCTAAACCCTTAAACCTAAACCCTACACCCTAAACCCTAAACCCTAAACCCTGGGGCTGCAGGGTCTGAGTGACTTAAAGTTCAAGCCGTAGACCTGAAACCTTCAATCAAGAGCCAAACACCCTGAACCCTGAGCCCTAGGAAAATCTCTCTAAAACCTCCAAACCCTAAACCCCCGAAATCCCAAGCCCTAAACGCTAAAGCCCGAAGCGCGTCAACCCCAGTGGTTGGTGCCTTCTTTACAGTAGTCCGACATTGATGTATCTACACCTTCACCACAACTCCTAAACCCTAAGCCCCAAGCCCGAAACCCTAAACACTCATCAAGCTCCCTGGCACCTTGCAAACCCTGAATCCTTGACTCTGAACCCTAAACCGCTGGGTTTAGGGTTTAGGGCTTGGGGTTCAGCACCTTCCACCCCAAACCCCCTAACCAAAACCCCCTAAACCCTAAACCCTAAACCCTAAACCCTAAACCCTAAACCCTAAACCCTAAACCCTAAACCCTAAACCCTAAACCCTAAACCCTTTAGCCCCCCGAGGCCCTGATGCGCTGCACCACCAGCGGTGCCCGGTCCAAGGGCTGCGCGGCGCAGTTTTTGGCGATGCGCGAGCTGGGCACCCAAGGGTTTAGGGTTTAGGGTTTAGGGTTTGGGGTTTAGGGTTTAGGGTTTGGGGTTGAGGGTTTGGGGTGTTGAGGGTTTCGAGGGTGTTGAGGGTTTAGGGCTCAGGGTGTTGAGGGTTTAGGGTTTAGGGTTTGGGGTGTTGAGGGTGTTGAGTTGAGGGCTTAGGGTTAGGGTTTAGGGTTTAGGGTTTAGGGTTTAGGGTTTAGGGTTTAGGGTTTAGGGTTTGCTATGAAAACTAATTTGAGTTTAGGGTTTAGGGTTTAAGGTTCGGGGTTTGGGGTTTAGGGTTCAGTTTGCTTGTTGGGTGTTCATCTGGGATTGGGTGGGGGGGTTGGTTTATGGGTTTTGAAGAAGTTTTGGGCTTGTGCTAGAAAGTCTTGGATGAAGTCCGTTTTTTGGGGGGTTCACGGGCTTAATCGTGTTGTTTTGATCATTCGGGGAGGGTTTAGGGTTTAGGGTTCAGAGTTTCGGGTTTAGGACGTAAGGGGGTTACTTGGAGTTCAGGGAACAACCTGGGTTTGGGAGTTGATGGGCTTTAAGGGGGGCTTTCGAGTTTACTGGACTTAGGATGTAGGGTTTAGGGTTTAGGGTAATTCTGGTACTTGAACAGCCATTTCTAAGCGCCCAGCGGCGAATACCTCGCAGTGTCAGGTGCAACCGCGCTGGCGGTAAGCAACTCCTCGCCGAGGGTGCAGGACAGGAATGTTTTAAATGTTTTCCGGGGGGACCGGGGGACGGGGGGGGGTTGTGGTTTAGGGTTTAGAGGGGGGTTTAGGATTTTTAGAGGTCAGGGGGGAGGGGGGGGGGGTTAAGGGTTTAAGGTTTAGAGGGGGAGGACTAGTTCTTAGTTTTTGTTTCTTTTATCGCTGGGAGGGTCAGTGGCATTTAGGGCTCTGTGCGGGATATTGGCACACTAAACCCTAAACCCCAAACCCCAAACCCTAAACCCCAAACCCTAAACCCTAAACCCCAAACCCTAAACCCTAAACCCTAAACCCTAAACCCTAAACCCTAAACCCGTCAATCATCTCGATTGGCTTCTTTGAGATCTCGGGAAGGCTACGCGGTGGCCCCGGGCAAGGCGGGGCTCTTCAGCGCCGAGGCACCGGGGTTTCGGTGTTCAAACCCTAAACCCTAAACCCTAAACCCTAAACCCTAAACCCTAAACCCTAAACCCTAAACCCTAAACCCTAAACACTAAACCTAAACCCTAAACCCCAAACCCTAAACCCTAATTCGCGTAAATCCTAAATTTCGGTGACGGACGTGAAGCCTTAACCCGACACCCGAAACCCTAAATCCACCTAAGCCCCCCCCTCCCCTTTAGGGTTTAGGGTTTAGGGTTTAGGGTTTAGGGTGACACCTGACTAATACGGCAGGTGTGTTCGGTGGCTAACGTCAGATTGAGGCCTCGCGGCTATCATGAAATGTGGAGTCTCCCGAAATAGGGGTGCCTGTTTGGGGGCTCCTATTCCTAGAGTTAGGATGCTAGAAACCCTAAACCCTAAACCCTAAACCCTAAACCCTAAACCCTAAACCCTAAACCCTAAACCCTAAACCCTAAACCCTAAACCCTAAACCCTAAACCCTAAACCCTAAACCCTAAACCCTAAACCCTAAACCCTAAACCCTAAACCTAACCCTAAACCCTAAACCCTAAACCCTAAACCCTAAACCCTAAACCCTAAACCCTAAACCCTAAACCCTAAACCCTAAACCCTGAACCCTGAACCCTGAACCCTGAACCCTCAACCCTCAACCCTAAACCCTAAACCCTAAACCCTAAACCCTGAACCCTGAACCCTAAACCCTGAACCCTGAACCCTCAACCCTAAACCCTAAAGCCTAAACCCTAAGCCGATCTTTTTTGGGGAACTGCGCTGGTGTTGCGGGAAGGGGTTGACAGGTTCACCCCCTCATCGCACCGCCCAGGCCGCCTCCCTCACGCAGTCCACGCCACCGACCCGCAGCCTCGCGGGAATGCAGGCCTAAATCCAGGGTTTAGGGTTTCGGGTTTGGGGTTTAGGGTTTAGGGTTTGGGGTTTGGGGTTTAGGGTTTAGGGTTTTGTAGGGAATTCGGGAGTTAGGTATCGGATATCCCCCTAGAGAGAGTTGTTGAGTTTGAGGAGTCTCAGGTGGTATTATTATTATTATTATTATTATTATTATTATTATTATTGTTATTATTTTTATTACTAGTATTGTTATTATTATTAATAATACTAATAATTATTATTTCTTCTTCTTCTTCTTCTTATTCTTCTTCTTCTTCTTCTTATTACTTGGGGTTGGGGTTTAGGGGTTAGGGGTTCAGGGGTTTTGGCAGTTTTTGGCGGCTTGTTGCAGGGTTTGGATTTTTGGGCCCATTGATGGATTTGACTCTTCAGTGTGGCCACTGTTCCCAACCTTTGGGGTTTAGGGCTCCGGGTTTGGGGTTTAGGGAGAGGGTTTGGGACTTAGTCGTTAGAGTTTAGGGTTGAGTAGGGAATTGGGGAGTCAAACCCTAGACCCTAAACCCTCAACCCTCAACCCTAAACCTTAAATCAACCCTAAACCCTCAACCCTCAACCCTAAACCTTAAATCAACCCTAAACCCTCAACCCTGTCAACCCTCAACCCTCAACCCTAAACCCTAAACCCTAAACCCCAAAACCTCAACCCTAAATCCTCAACCCTCAACCCTCAACCCCAAACCTGAGCCCTAAATCTTGACAGGAGTACGGCCAGGAGTACGCCAAGTCTCTGGGGATCGCGGCGGGCGAGGCCCTGCAGCTCTTCATCTTCTGAGCCCTGACATTGAGGGTTTAGGGTTTAGGGTTTAGGGTTTGGGGTTTAGGGTTAAGGGTGTAGGGCTTCGGGTTTAGACCCCTGAACCCTAAACCCTAAACCCTTAACCCTAAACCCTAAACCCATAGGAAGGACATTGATTTCCCTGTGCTAGTCCTTTTGGACCCCAAACTGAAGCCGATGCCCCTCGGGTGCCCCCAAGCTACCCTTCCAAGCCCTAACCCCTAAACCCTAAACCCTAAACCAATCCTAAACCCTAAACCCTAAACCAATCCTAAACCCTAAACCCTAAACCCTAAACCCTAAACCCTAAACCCTAAACCCCAAACCCTAAACGCTAAACCCTAAACCCTAAACCCTGAACCCTGAACCCTGAACCCTGAACCCTAAGCCCCCTCAAAATGCCCTGTGCTGGAAGGTGCGCTTCTGAGCGAGGTAGCTGCGCAGAAAGACATGTCAGAAGATGCCAGGAAGGGCTTGGGGATTCGGGTTTAAGGTTTAAGGTTCAGGTTGAGGGTTTAGGGTTTAGGGTTTAGGGTTTAGGGTTCAGGGCTTAGCGCTCCAAAAGGGCCCTTTGCGGGATTACCGAATACTCCGCGCCCCGAGTCCCCAAGCAAGAAATGCGCCAGGTACCTTGCAGAATCCGTTGTTTTCGGTTTAGGGTTTAGGGTTCAGGGCTTAGGGCTTAGGGTTTAGGGTTTAGGGTTTAGGGTTTAGGGTTTAAGGTTGCCCTTTCAAGTCACTCTACTATGCGGCAGATGGTTTGTGTTTTGATGACTGGGAAATTAGGAAAGGTGGATGGAAGTAGGTACGGGCACGTAATGTCCGAAGACCCTGAGAACCGGGAAGTTTGGGGTTTATGGTTTAGGGCTTAGGGCTTTGGGTGCTGGGTTTAGGGGATTAGCCCTAAACCCTAAACCCTAAACCCTAAACCCTAAACCCTAAACTCTAAACCCTAAACCCTAAACCTTTTCACTAGCTCGGGGGCTCATGCAGAGCAGCCCCCCAGTGCTCAGAACCCTAAACCCCAAACCCTACACCGTACGCCTCAGAACCACAAACCCTTGAGCCCTGAACCCCTAAAATCCCCAAGCCCACGTCGGTTTCGGGTGTGGATTCCGGTTTAGGGTTTAGGGTTTAGGGTTTAGGGTACCCCGGTTCAAGGTCCGAGAATTCCCCAGAACGCCTCTTCTGAGAGGCTGCCCTCCCTTTCCAGCCGATGTCAACTGTTTGCCCCCGCTGCTGGCCACAAACCACTTTAGACCCTTGAAAACCCTAAACCCTAAACCCTAAACCCTAAACCCTAAACCCTAAACCCTAAACCCTAAACCCTAAACCCTAAACCCTAAACCCTAAACCCTAAACCCTAAACCCTAAACCCTAAACCCTAAACCCTAAACCCTAAACCCTAAACCTAAGTGTCATATCCACGCAAGTGTCTGTCCACGGAGACCATCCGTACACGCAGACCACGGAACTGTCCACGGACCCCATTGTCCACGGATGTGTTTTTTTAGGGACCCGAGGGAGGGAGGGAGGAAGCAGTGCGTTTTCGAGGCCTTCCAAAACGCACGTTGCTTGCAACTGGAGCTGCAACTGGAGGGTGGGAGGAAGCAGTGCGTTTTCGAGGCCTTCCAAAACGCACTTTGCTTGCAACTGGAGCTGCAACTGGAGGGTGGGAGGAAGCAGTGCGTTTTCGAGGCCTTCCAAAACGCACCTTGCTTGCAACTGGAGCTGCAACTGGAGGGTGGGAGGAAGCAGTGCGTTTTCGAGGCCTTCCAAAACGCACTTTGCTTGCAACTGGAGCTGCAACTGGAGGGTGGGAGGAAGCAGTGCGTTTTCGAGGCCTTCCAAAACGCACTTTGCTTGCAACTGGACGGAGGTAAGGGAGAAAGGAAGAGAGCAGGACTTCCAAAACGCACTTTGCTTGCGACTGGAGGGAGGGGCGGCGGGAGGGAGCAGTGCGTTTTCCAGGTCTTCCAAAACGCACTGCGCTTGCATGGTCTCGTTTCACAGAATTACATGCTGATAGGGGCTCTGGTGCGTTTAGGGTGGTGGCCAAAACGCACTGAGCTCTTTTTCTCGGCGATTCGCACTGTGCATCCCAGCTGGTCCAGGCCAAGTCCTGGTGGAGTTTCGACATGCTTTACTGGTTGTAAGGCGCTTTCGGAATCAGGGTCTATTTTGGATCTAGGAAACCCTAAACCCTAAACCCTCTAAACCCTAAACCCTAAACCCTAAAGCCTCCCGAGTCTAGGGTTTTAGGGGCACGACCCAGGGCCTTCACGGCGTTGAGGGTTTAGGGCAGATGTGGACCTTCAGAGATTGGGGTTTTTGGTTTATGCAAAACGCACTTTCCTTTTCCGCCCCCCGCTCTTCCCCTCCCCTCCCCGTGCGTTTTGGGGGGCCTGCAAAACGCACCCCCCCCTTCCCCCTCTTCCCCCCCCCCACGTGCAAGACCTGCAAAACGCACTCTCCCCCCCCCCCCCGCCTCCCCACCCTGCCTGGGAGGGAAGGGGGGGGGGAGGCGGGGGGGTGGGGAGGCGGGGGTGGGGAGGCGGGGGGGGGGGGGGGGGGGAGGAGGAGAGTTTTGTAGGTCTTCCAAAACGCCGGGGCGAGGGGGGGGGGGGGGGAAGAGGGGAAAGGGGGGGGTGCGTTTTGCAGGCCCCCCCCCCCCCCTCGAACAATTAGGGAAGAAGAGTACAGTACCACTAGTCGTGCTAGAGCCGAACAGCACGGGATTGGCGATCAAGGAAACAAATCAACAACAAGCCCTGATGGCCCCACGAAAACGGCAGATTAGGGGTCTAGGGTTTGATAATTCCACGAACAAGCAAGGAGCTTGGAATTGCAGCCTTAGCACTTAAGGGTAGGCCCCAGATGATGCAGCCCCAAACCCCTGAACCCTAAACCGGAGGAGCATTCTTGAATGGGTGCAAAAGCCAGTCCTGCAAGTCAAGAGTGAAGACGCTCATGAGATCGAACATCCACTGAAGCCTTTCGCGGATTACTGGCTGGGGGCTTCCACACAACATGTACCTTTGCGGGGTTGCTACCCTAAGGATATGATTAGAGTATGCATTTTGGGGAACGCACGGGGAGGGGAGGGGAAGAGCGGGGGCGGAAGGGGGAAGTGCGTTTTGCATAAACCAAAAACCCCAATCTTTGAAGGTCCACATCTGCCCTAAACCCTCAACGCCGTGAAGGCCCTGGGTCGTGCCCCTAAACCCCTAGACTCGGGAGGCTTTAGGGTTTAGGGTTTAGGGTTTAGAGGGTTTAGGGTTTAGGGTTTCCTAGATCCAAAATAGACCCTGATTCCGAAAGCGCCTTACAACCAGTAAAGCATGTCGAAACTCCACCAGGACTTGGCCTGGACCAGCTGGGATGCACAGTGCGAATCGCCGAGAAAAAGAGCTCAGTGCGTTTTGGCCACCACCCTAAACGCACCAGAGCCCCTATCAGCATGTAATTCTGTGAAACGAGACCATAAGCCGGGCCACGCAGACCACGGAAACGTCCACGCAGCCACCGGCCACGCATGTGGAAATGACACTTAGCCCTAAACCCTAAACCCTAAACCCTAAACCCTAAACCCTAACCCTAAACCCTAAACTCGAAAACCCGACTCCTATACCCTCGACGCGAAGCCCTAAACCCCCTAAACTTTACCTGTTCCTTCTTGCGGCAGCGGGCGCTTTTTGAAGCTGAGTAGGGTCCCAGGGCCCTCCTGTCGAAGCGTGCAACGGATTAGGTTTAGGGGTTTGGCGGGTTGAGTTTCGTGGTTTAGGGGTTTAGGGGTTCAGGGTTGAGGGGGTTGAGGGGTGTTGAGGTCCGGGGTTGAGGGTTTAGGGTTTAGGGGGTTAGGGAACGCATCGGCTATGATTCACACGTAGCTGCTTGAGGAAAGGCTGCTGCCAGCCACATGGTTCACTTCCCAGTTCTGAAAATGATGCCGGGCACTCTTGCATACCCCTGGAACCCCTAAACTTAAAACCTTGCAATCCCTCAGCTCTAAGCCGTGACCCCCTAATCCTAAACCCTAAGCCCTGCAGCCTTTAAACCCTAACCTACACCCTAAACCCCATATAAAACCCTAAACCCCAAACCCCAAACCCCAAGAGCCCTAAACCCTAAACCCTAAACCCCAAACCCTAAACCCCAAACCCTCAACCCCAAACTTAAAACCCTACCTAAAACCCTCGAAGGCTTTAGACTCTCGGCTCCACGCTCTGGGCTTGTTGAAGACTCGGGCTTCGGTTTAGGGTTTAGGGTTTAGGGTTTAGGGTTTAGGGTTTAGGGTTTAGGGTTTAGGGCTCTTGGGTTTCGAGGTTCTTTTCTTGGATGCTTTGGTCTCTGGCCTTTTGCTTTTGCATTCTTTTTCATACTAGTTGGGATGTTCCCCTTATGCTAGCAGGTCCTTAATGGGGGGTTCTAGTACCCCCTTATATAATCCCTATGGGGGACTGTTCGTATAGGAAGAATCATCTCAGATACGAGCGAATAGTATCATTAGGGCTTCAGCTGTCAGATTGTGGGCCCCGCGCCGCGCCGCCACTCCAGAAATACAGCATGCGCCTGAAACAGCAAGCGAAGTTGCGCGCTGGCGGAGAACAGAAGCCGATAGAACTTCGCCCCACAGATGGCCTGGAGTCATGAGACGATGCGTGACATCAAGTGGCCTGTAGGGTTAAAAGGAGCATATCTTCCTCCTGCTCTCCTTTTACGGAAGTCGTGTGGCCAGCTGCAAAGCCTAAACCCCTAAGCCTTACTCAGCAACGCAGACAGCCGACAACCGAACCGACCGATCACTTCTCTGCTCAATGGAGCGGTTGATTCGCGCCGCAGACCGCCGGAAGCTGAGTGGATATCACACGCGCGTGGAATCTCGAGCCGGGTGTAGGGTTTTGAGTTTAGGGCTGAAAAGGGTTTAGGGTTTAGGGTGTAGGGTTTAGGGTGTAGGATCTTGAGTTTAGGGCTTAGGGCTTAGGATCTTGCATTTCGGGGTTTAGGAAGTTTGGGGTTTCGAAAAAGCCCCCCAACCCTAAACCCCAACTAAATCCTAAGACATATTCAACATAATCCTGGGGCATACCCTTTAAACACAATTACAGGGTATGGAAACCCTGAACCCTAAACCCTAAACCCTAAACCCTAAACCCTAAAACCTAAACCCTAAACCCTAAACCCTTTTCTTCTGCAGGGCTAAGCTTGGGTTCGGGTCTGAGGGCTCCGGGTGTAGGGTTCTAAGGTTTAGGGGTTTAGGGGTTTAGGGTTTAGGGTTTAGGGGTTCGGGGGGCTAAGGTTTTTTTTCGGAATGTGTCAGGGTTGAGGTGCCATTTTTTGGGGGTTTAGGGCTTCTTTTAGGGCTGGGGGGTCAAGGGCGTTATTAGGGGTTTGGCGGCTTAGGGGCAGGTAAACCCTAAACCCTAAACCCTAAACCCTAAACCCTAAACCCTAAACCCTAAACCCTAAACCCTAAACCTTAAACCCTAAACCCTAAACCCTAAACCCTAAACCCTAAACCCTAAACCCTAAACCCTAAGCCCTAAACCCTAAACCCTAAGCCCTAAGCCCTAAGCTCTAAGCCCTAAGCCCTAAGCCCTAAGCCCTAAACCCTAAACCCTAAGCCCTAAGCCCTAAACCCTAAGCCCTAAACCCTAAACCCTAACCCTAAACCCTAAACCAAGCGCTGAGTTCCCGAGGCTGGGCCCGAGGATGCTGGTGGGCCTGGTGCTGCGAAGCTTGCGCGGCTGGCTGCAAGACTACGTCGGGGCACCCGAGGGGGTTCGGGCGGCAGGGTCTTCAAGGGTTTAGGGTTTAGGGTTTAGGGTTTAGGGTTTAGGGTTGAGGTAAACCCTAAAGCCTTAGCCTAAATCCTAAACCCAAGGATCTTAGGCATGAACGGGTGGGCGTTGCAGTTTGGGACTGGGGTTTAGGGTTTAGGGTTTAGGGTTTAGGGTTTAGTTTGGGGTTTAGGAGGGTTGGGATGTTCTGCCTTATACTACCAGTCCTTATAACGGAATTTACTAGGGGGTACTATAATCCCTATTCAGGCCTAGGGTCCCCAAATTGGACACTGGCCTAGCACGGGAACAGCTTGGGGTTGCGCGGCTTGCGCGGGTTGTGCGGGGTTGCACGGGGTGTGCGGGGTTGTGCGGGGTTCCGCGGGGTTGTGCGGGGTTCCGTGCGGTTCGCGGGGTTGCACGGGCTTGCGCGGGGTTCACGGGGTGTGCGGGGTTCCGCGAAGTTCTGCGGGGTTGCGAGGGGTCCGCGGGGTTGTGCGGGGTTCGCGGGGTTCCGCGGGGTTGCGCGGGGTTCGCGGGGTTGTGCGGGGTTCTGCGGGGTTCGCGGGGTTCGCCCGGTACGCGGGGTGCGCGGGCTTGCGCAGGCTTGCGCGAGGTTGGCGGGGTGTGCGGGGCTGCGCGTGGTTCGCGGGGTTGCGCGGGGTTCGCAGGGTTCCGCCACATAGCTGCCAAAAAGGACACAGGAAAGTACAAATTCTAAAACAGTTTGAAAAAATGTTGTCAGAAAGTACAAGTTAATTACAACAAAAGCTGTTGTCACATAGTCCGGAACAGTCCACCCCAGACTGAGACCCTGAACCCTACAACCCTGAAACCTGGTCCCTTCCTTCTCTCGTAGAACCTTTAGCCCGAAGCCCCAAACCCTAAACTCGAAGCCCTAAACCCTGCACCGGAAACTTTGCGCCTCAAGGCCCGGACACAAATGGACTCCCGTAAGTGAACCCTAAACCCCAAACCCCAACTCCCTCAAACTCCATAAACCCTAAACCCCAGACTCCCTAAACCCTAAACCCGAACCAAACCCTAAACCCTAAACCGCAAACCCCCTAAACTCAGGGCCTAGGCCGCCCTATACGTTGGGGGGCGGCGCTTAAGCCCTTGACCTCGATGGCACAAGCCGACCCAGGTCACTCGCCCGCCTCACAGCATGGGGGTCGGTAGCGCCCACGATGGGCCCGGTACCGGAACGCGTTCTCCTCGGGACCAGTACTGGTCCCCCCCCCTTCCTTGACCCTAAAAGGCTGGCCTCTTTGGGGGGGTACACCCCGCGCCCCTAGGACAGGAGGACCCGGACCCAGTTTTCTTCCCTGCCCACCACCCCCGACCCCGGCCCCCCGGCCCTGGCCCCTGCCTGCCCCGGGCCTCTCTCTCTGACCTGGGGCTGGCAGCCTGTCCTCTTTACCCGCCACGCCGGCTTCGGGGCCTCTATCTTACCTTCGAGACCTTGCTGGCACCCTTGACTCTTGCATTCAACCAACATCAAAGTTTTGACAAGTGGACTGTTGTCTGAGTTTAGGCCTAAACCCTAAAAGGAATAGGTTTGGGTGGCTTTGCCGCCTTGGACGGCGTGGGGTGGGAGAAAAGTGTTAGATGGCCGTCCACAGTCGGCCCTCCACAATCGGGCCAAAGCTGCTCTTCAGCACCTCACGAAGCTTTCGAGCTTGTTCCGAAACCTAACCTTCACAGCATCTACGCCCTATCACAGCAAACCCTAAACCCTAAACCCCAAACCCTAAACCCTAAACCCTAAATCCCAGACCTTCTAAATCCTGTACTAACCCTCCCAAAGGTCGGCGTGGACTTGGAGAACTCGGCCTATCAGGTCGAGCAGCTCAGCCACAACCACCTGCGCTTCGAGCTGCAGGACCCTTCAGAGGGTTTGGGGTTTAGGGTTTAGGGTTTGGGGTTTAGGGTTTAGGGTTTGGGGTTTAGGGTTTGGGGTTTGGGTTTAGGGTTTGGGTTTTAGGGTTTGGGGTTTGGGGTTTAGGGTTTGGGGTTTAGGGTTTAGGGTTTACGGTTGAGGGTTTAGGGTTTGGGGTTGAGGGTTTAGGGTCTCGGACCTGATGGTTTCAGGGTTGCGGGTTTGGGGTCGCTTGTTAAAGTTGCAGACACAACCAGCGAAGTACTAGCTACTTGGAAGTGCTTCAGGGTGTCAGGGTGTCAAGGTTTCAGGCGGTTTGAGGGGGTTTAGGGTTTAAGGGTTTGAGGGTCTAGCTTAGGATCTAAGGGTTCCAGGCTTCTCAGGGTTTAGGAACTTCAGATTCTTTTTTTACCTCCTGAAAGTTTTCGGTTATGACCTCAGGGTTTCAGGGCTTAGGAACTGCGTTGTTGAACCGCAGGGTTCCAGGGTTCAAGGGTCTGGGTTGGGGGTGTAGGGTTTGGGGTTTCGGGTTTAGGGTTTGGGGTTTAGGGTTTAGGGTTTGGGGTTTGGGGTTTAGGGTTTGGGGTTTAGGGTTTGGGGTTTCGGGTTTGGGGTTCAGGGTGTCGGGTTGAGGGTTGAGGGTTTGGGGTTTGGCGTTTTGGAGGGCTTGCCCAGAAGTGCTTGGGTGTGGGACAATGTTCACCCTAAACCGTGAACTCACACCCGAAAATACCATCGCAATCCTAAAAGCCCAAAGCCGTAATATCCCAAACCCTGAGAGCCTTGAAAGCCTTAAGCCCTAAACGTAAACCTTAAGCCCTAAACCCTAAGCCCCTAAACCTCTAAACCCCAAGCCCTAAACGCTAAACCCTAAACCCTCACCTTTGTGAATTGCCAGGAGGTGACTCTGACCACAGCCGTATGGCGCTTTTTGGCAGCCCGGCTGGATTCACCCCAGTACTTGGAGATTTCATGGGTAGTTATAGCCCGGGTTATAAGTAGGGCTGTGGGACTATATGCACCCCGAGGTCCGTATATGGTGAGTTCTCTGGGTTCTTTTCTGGGGTGCCGTTCTTTTTGGTATAGAACTACCTACATACCGATGATAAAGATGGTTAATCTTTGCATCCATCAGGGGGACACTGCGCCTTTTCAGGGCTTTGGGGGGGTGCTTTTTCGGGTCTCGTTCTGTCCTATGCAAGCCTGGTAGGTCTGAATCCTTTGCCCGACCCTTGAAATCTGTGAACCTCAACAACAAAGCTCCTTAGCAGGGAACCGGGCCAGCCCTGCGACCCCTAGGTCGGGCCAATCTTGCCCCTCACCGTAGAGTCGGGGCGCGTGGACCAGGCGGTGTCGGATTTTTAGGATTTGTGCCTTGCACCCAAAACTTTAAACCCTAAACCCTAAACCCAAAACCCTGAACCCGAAACCCTCTAAAGACCACTCGAGCCCAGAACCCCAAAGACCCCTCACGAGCCCTCGGTGCGCGCCTCTGCGCCTCCAGTCCTACACGGCCGAAGCCGACACTCTCAACCCTAAGCCTTGAATCGTAGCTAAACCCTGGCCTGAATGTTTCGCTACACCCTGGCTTCGACCTTCCCGAACTCGGCAAGAAGAGCTAGCAAGGCTGCAGGTTTAGGGTTAGAGTTTTAGGGTTCGGGTTTGGGTTTAGGGTTTGGGGGTGTGGGGTTTAGGGTTTAGGGCTTAGGGAGGTATCCGGGTCTGCTCTAGGGTGGTCCACTCAAGCTCTTCCATGGCGTTGACTTGGGGGGTTAAGTGGTGTTCGGGGTTCAGGGTTCAGGGTTTAGGGTGGTGTTCGGGGTTTGGGTTGGATACCCTATAAATCTAGAAACAGGGAAGTAGGTTACTTAGGCACTCTAAGGCCCAAACCCGAAACCCGCAAGGGGAACCGGGAGTCCTAAGGCAAGCATGCAAGCTTCGTATCGTTTGGGGTTTAGGGGGTTCAGGTTTCGGCCCACCATTGCTGGCAAGGAGCATATTCGGAGGCTTGACAGAATAGGTCTCCAGCTTGCAAGCCCTAAGAGCCGGCAAGAATCATGCTGGCCGGGATTTTTGAGCTGCTTGGACATCAGGGGACCCCCCCCCCGCCAGCCTAAAGCCCCCAAATTGTTTTTACTTTGAGGTTCATGGTGCTTAGTAACGAACCATAACTGTACGTATTGCAGCCCAATTTCAAGTCCCCTAAGTCTACCTAGGCTAGAATTGGGTTGTAAGTACAGTTGTAGTTCGTTACGAAGTACCATGAACCTCCAAGTGCCCTCACCGAAACCCCATTCCCCCACAGCCTTGGGGAGGTTCGCGTCGAAGTGAATTCAGAAACGCCGCAAGCTCGGACTGGCAGTGGAGACCTAAACCTCAAACCGCAAACCCCACACCCCAAACCCCAAACCCCAAACCCTGAGCACTAAACCCTAAACCCTGAGACCCCTAAATCAAGCGTGTTTTTGGTGGGTCTTGGGTTTAGGGTCTTAGGCGGGTTGCCTTAGTGTTTAGGGTCCGTAGGATCATTGTCAAAAAAGCCCATCTCCGCACTCAACCCTAAACCATAAGCCCAAACCCGAAAACCTAAGCCCTAAACCCATACACCAAACCCTAAACCCTAAAACCCAAACCCTAAACCCCAAACCAGAAACCCTAAACCCCAAACCCCAAACAAACCCCAAACCCCCCACCCCCCCCGGCCCCTCCCTCCGAGGCTGTCTGTAGACATCAGTGGTGTGAGCGTGCGCCTCCGGAAGCTGCAGCCGGAGGAGTCCCTAAACCCTAAACCCTAAACCCTAAACCCTAAACCCTAAACCCTAAACCCTAAACCCTAAACCCTAAACCCTAAACCCTAAACCCTAAACCCTAAAACCCTAAACCCTAAACCCTAAACCCTAAACCCTAAACCCTAAACCCTAAACCCTAAACCCAAACCCTAAACCCCTAAACCCCTAAACCCTAAACCCTAAAACCCTAAACCCTAAACCCTAAACCCTAAACCTAAACCCTAAACCCTAAACCCCTAAACCCTAAACCCTAAACCCTAAACCCTAAACCCTAAACCTAAACCCCTAACCCTAAACCCTAACCCTAACCCTAAACCCTAAAACCCTAAACCCCTAAACCCCTAAACCCCTAAACCTAAACCCTAAACCCTAAACCCTAAACCTAAACCCTAAACCCTAAACCCTAACCCTAAACCCTAAACCCAAACCCTAAACCCTAACCCTAACCCCTAAACCCCTGAACCCTGAACCCTAAACCCTAAACCCTAAACCCTAAACCCTAAACCCTAACCCTAAACCCTAAACCCTAAACCCTAAACCCTAAACCAGAAACCTTCAAGCCTAAACCCTAAACGCTAAACCCCAAACCCCAAACCCTAAACCCTAAACCCTAAACCCTAAACCCTAAACCCTAAACCCTAAACCCTAACCCTAAACCCTAAACCCTTAACCCTAAACCCTAAACCCTAAACCAGAAACCTTCAAGCCTAAACCCTAAACGCTAAACCCCAAACCCTAAACCCTAAACCCTAAACCCTAAACCCTAAACCCTAAACCCTACACCCTAAACCCTAAACCCTAAACTCTAAGCCCTAACCCCCAAAGCCCCAAACCCTAAACCCTGGTTGAGTAAACCATGGTAAACCATAGGGCTGAGGAGGGCCCGACAGCCCTCAGTTTCGATAGGTTTAGGGTTCAGGGTTTAGAGTTTAGGGTTTAGGGTTCAGGGTTTAGAGTTTAGGGTTTAAGGTTTCCAACCTTCAACCCTGGAACACGAGAACCCTAAGCCCTAAACCCCATTTTCCTACTCTTTCGGCCTCCTGGAACCCTCGTCCTGAACCTCTAAACCCTGGAACCCCTAAACCCTGGAATCTTGAACCCTAAGCCCTAAACCCTAAACCCGAAGCCCTAAGCCCTCAACCCTAAGCCCTAAACCCTAAACCCTAAACCGACAGCATCCCAGAGGGGTGTTTGGGTTTTTTCGGACCTTGGGGCTAATGGAACCCCAAACCTCAAACCCCCAAACCTCAAACCTTAAACCCGAAACCCCTTCCGCCAGTAAAGCCTAAACTTTAATTCAGCCCTAAACCCTAAAGCTTGAACCCTAAACCTTAAACCTTAAACCTTAAACCCGAAACCCTAAACCCTAAACCCCCAACCCCAAACCCTAAACCCCAAACCCTAGGCCCTAAAACCTAAACCCTAAACCCTTAAACCCTAAGCCCGAAACTGGAGGGTTCCCCTTCTGCAAAAAGGAGTGGTGTGCCGAAGGGGAGGCCTACAAAGCCAGGCCAGGGACCCCCAAAACCTTGCAAAGCCCTCGGCGACCCAACAGCCTTGAAGCCCGAAGCCCTAAAGCCCAATGGGTTTAGGGGGGGGTTCAGGGGGGGTTTAGGGGGGTTGCGGGGTTTTGGGGCGGTTTATGGGGGTAGGATGGGTTTAGGGGGTTTGGGGTGGGGGGGGGGGTTTGGAGGGGGTTTAGGGGTGTAGGTCTTTATTAGGGAACTTAAGCCGTTAGCGAGGAGCGGATGTTCCGCAGTCATGGCATCAGCCCATATACATCCCTAGCGTGGTACCGAGATTCATGTACCGCTTCCCTCAAGAACCCGAAGAAAATCTTCTACACCCTAAACCCTAAACCTAGACCCCTAAAGCATAAAAGAGAAGTGGACCCCCCCCCAAGCCCTGAACCCCGAAATTGTCTGAAGCCCCCACATCCCCTAATCTTAAGCCCCACAAGCCTTGAACCCTGACCTCTACCCCAAACCTTAAACCTCAGCCCTAAACCCTAAACCCCGAAACCCTACATCCTAAACCCCTAAGTCCCGTAAGCTTTGGACCCCGATCCCCTTAAACCCCTAAACACCTAAACCCTAAACCCAAATTCCCCAAATCCTAAATCCCTACACTCCCACGAGGCTCCTCAAGGAAAAGCGGAATTGGGCTCGCGGGGCGCTGGCCCAGACAGAGCCGCTGGATCGGAGTTCGGGTTAGGGTTTGGGGTTTAGGGTTTAGGGTTTGGGGTTTGGGGTTGGGGTTTGGGGTTGGGGTTTCGGTTTAGGGTTTAGGCTGCGGGGTTTTGGGGTTTGGGGTTTAGGGCTTAGGCTTCAGGAGCCTACACAACTACCACGTTCCGTTCAGGGGTTGGCTGGGTAACCCTAAACCCTAAATCCTAAATCCTAAACCCTAAACCCTAAACCCTAAACCCTAAACCCTAAACCCTAAACCCTAAACCCTAAACCCTAAACCCCAAGCCCGAAACCCTAAGCCCTAAGCCCTAAGCCCTCAACCCTGGGGTTAGCGGGGGAATTCTGAGATGTCCCACAGGGCATCGAGGCTGAACGTGACCTCGGGCTTCGAAAGGGTTTAGGGTTTAGGGTTTAGGATTTAGGGTTTAGTGTTTAGGGTTCAGGGTTGAAGCATTCGGGCTTGGGGTGTCGGGTCTAGGCCGCTTCAGGTTTGCGGGTGCAGGGTTTTGGTTATCGGGCTTTTGCGTTTTGGTATAGCGTTTTGCGCTTCGGGCTTTGGGGTTTGACGTTTCGGGCTTGCGGCCTAAGACGAAGGCATGTCAGCAGAACTTTGAGACTTTTTGGCAAGCCAACGGCCTTAGGCCCTTAGCCGACCACGTGCAGTTTAGATGGCCTGTGTGGCGGGCAAAGAAATAGGGCCCTTTAAGCCAAAAAGGGCAAAAATGTAATGCTACATCCTTACTTCGTGCGCTGCAGATTTCGGGTGGGAGGAACTCTAGCCGTGGCTCTTTGAGAAGCCTCTAGGCCCCCAAATCCTGGATTCCTAAGCCCTAAACCCTAAACTCCCAGGCCCAGCCCGCTTGCCGATCGGAGGCTTCGAAAGCTAAGAAGGAGGAAGCTGATAAAATCGGTGACAGGGTTTAGGGTTTAGGGTTTAGGGTTTAGGGTTTAGGGTTCAGGGTTCAGGGTTTAGGGTTTAGGGTGATCGCCCTGGAGATGGCCCAGCAACTTCGCCGTGGCTTTTTTGGGCGAGGACGTGCGGTTCGTGCCCCTCCTTAAGGCCCCACGTCAGCGATTTGCAACGGCTGCCTGAAGAACGGAGGGGTACAGCAGAAGTTACACACAGACTCAGGATCAATCTCGGCGATTTTGGCACCGAAACCCTAAACTCTAAACCCCAGTAGCGTGGCTGGTGGGGGGGCTGCGCCCTGCCCCCCGCCTGCCGAAACCCTGAACCCTGGTCCCCAATGAAATCCTCAGCCCTGATAAACCCAGGCTCCGGAAGTGGATCAAAGCCAAGATCCGGGTGACCGTGTCGAAAGCACAGGCCGGCCCTAATCCGCAAGGGTTTAGGTTTTAGGGTTTCAGGCTTGAGGGTTTTCGGGTGTAGGGTTTAGGGTTTTAGGGTTTAGGGTTTTAGGGCTTTAGGGTTGAGGGTTGTAGGGTTTAGGGGCTTGGGGGTTTTGGGTGCCTGAACCCGCAAACCCTAAACCGTAAAACCCCGCAAACCTCAAACCTTAAACCTTAAACCCCATAGCCGAAACCTTAAGCCCTTGACCCGAGAAGCCCCTCAAGTTGTCTTCAAGCCTGGAAACCTTCCCAAAAAGCGAACCCTAAGCCTGAATGATTTCTCAGTTGCTTGCCACCTTTGGGGGAACCTAAACCCTAAACCCTAAACCCTAAACCCTAAACCCTAAACCCTAAACCCTAAACCCTAAACCCTAAACCCTAAACCCTAAACCCTAAACCCTAAACCCTAAAAACCCTAAACTCTGTATTTCAGCGTTTATCAGAGCTGGCTCTGCGCCCTAAAACTTAAGCCCTAAGGCGCCTCAGCTCCAGAGAAAGAATGTGAAAATTCGGTTCTGCCTCCCAGACCTGACCTGGCCCCGTAAGGAAGGAAAGTGGTGGGAATTGAGGGCGGCAGCCCTGGGTGGTGGCCTGTGCTCACAGTGGGAGGGAAAAGGAAACCTAGTGCCAATGAAGGTCGTGGGACTGCGTTGAGAGCTTTTGCCTTCGCGTGGCGCCATTTCCACATGGTACTTATTGCCGCAGCGCGGCGAGACGCCCTAAACCCTAAACCCTAAACCCTAAACCCCAAACCCTAAACCCTAAACCCTAAACCCTAAACCCTAAACCCTAAACCCTAAACCCTAAACCCTGCAGCCTCGTAGCTCCTGAATGGAGGCCGTCCTGGAAGAGTCGGAGTTTATGGAGGCCAAGGCGCGGTGCGAGGTCTCTGCAGTCATCTTTCCTAGAAGCCCTTACTCGCCTCTCCTAAACTCCAAACTCCAAACCCAAACCCCACAACCCAAACCCTAAACCCTAAACCCTAAACCCTAAACCCTAAACCCTAAACCCTAAACCCTAAACCCCAAACCCCAAACCTGGGGTGCGGGAAGCTTTGGGGTCCCGGGCTGCAGACAGGTAGCTGGCTACTGCGACTACATCCATGCCGGGGCCTTGAAGACCAGTGGTGTTGAGGGCCTCCAAACCCTAAGCCCCAACCTAAACCCTAAACCCTAAACCCTGACCCTAAACCTTAAGCCCTAAGCTCTAAGCCCCGAGCCTGAACCCCAAGGCCCCCCAAACCCTCAAAATTCCTTCATACTAATTATGATGATCATTGTTGTTATGACGGTTATGATTACTGTGACTATTACCATTATTACCATTATTGCCATGATTACCATTATTACCACTATTGCCATTATTACCATTATTACCACTATTGCCATTATTGCCATTATTACCATGATTACCATTATTTCCAGATGACTGACCTTGTTTCGCACACCAGGGTTTCGGGTGGAAGCTCATCCCCGCCTTCGCGGCTTTCCCCTGGTTCTGTTTGTTCGTTGTCGAGCTTTAGGGTGTGGGGCTGAGGGTTGAGGGTCGAGGAGGGCAAAGGGTTCGGGTGCTGAGTTGAGGGTTTGGGAGGGCTTTCGGGGGTTGAGGGTTTCGGAGGTGTCGCCCGTTGTTTGGCCGGGCTTATGCCTCGGTCAATCCTCCACTCCGTCCCAGGAATGTCTGCGGTTTGGTTATTCCTTGTGCCGTAATTTCCTATTTAGGGACCCCAAAAAAGGGAGCCTCATTCAGAGAACTACCCGCACGTGCTTCTTCAACAGCTCAGGTTCTTTTGGGGTTCTGGAGATGCTTTCTTGCTTGGAGTGTAGGGCTTTCGGGGCTTTGGCCCCTGTTTTTCAAGAGTTTCAGGGGTCTAGGAATCGGATGTAGGTTGAGAGGATTAGGCTTTCAGGGGTCTAGGAATCGGATGTAGGTTTAGGGGATTAGGCTTTTTGTGGTTGGGGGATTTTGCGCACTTTCTTTACCCGAGGTCGCTGACCCCGACCACCCGACCTGGGCCGACGTGGAGTCGGCAGGGATCCTGGTCAGGTCTCGGGTTTGGGGTGTTTTGGGTTTTAGGGTTTAGGGTTTAGGGTTTAGGGTTGTGGTCAATCTCTGAAGCTCCAAACCCTAAACCCCAAGTCTCTCCAGAACTGAAGGTCGGAACCCGATGTCAATCCTAAGAGGTTTCCTAAGCCCTGAACCCGACACCCCAAGCCCTAAAACCCTAAGACCCTGAAGCCCTGAAGCCCCAAAGCCCTAAAGCCCTAAAGCCCTAAAGCCCTAAAGCCCTAAAACCCGAAACCCTAAAACCGTTAGCACCCTAAACCCTAAAGTCCTCTTCAGAAACCATGCCTCAAAGCCCTAAAACCCTAAACACAAAAAAAGCTAAACCCTAAACCTGAACCCTGAAACCCTACACCTTCAACCTGAAACCCAAGCCCAAAACCCCCCTGAAAGCCGAAACCCTAAAGCCCTGAAGCCCTGAAGCCCTGAAGCCCTCAAGCCCTCAAGCCCTAAACCTGAAACCCTACACCCTAAACTACCTGAACCTTAAATCCTACACCCTCAACCCTGAACCCTAAATCCTACACCCTCAACCCTAAACCCTAAACCCTAAACCCTATACCCTAAACTACCTGAACCCTACACCCTCGACCCTAAACCCGAAACCCTAAGCCCTAAACCCGAAACCCTAAACCGCCTAAACCCTAAACCCTAAACCCTAAAACTCCGAGGCTTCCGCGCGGTGCCTCGCGCCCTGGGATCGCGCCGGGCGGGATGCGCAGCTTCTCATGGCCAAGGAGAGAGTTTTCTTGGGGGGGGGGGGGGGGGGGGGGGTGGATTTGGAGTTGTTAGGGTTTTTAGGGCCTTTAGGGTTTAGCTCTTGGGGGGGGGTTTAGGGGTTTAGGGATTTCGGGAGTTCCTAGGGTGTTTAGGACTTCTAGGGTTTTAGCTTCTCATGGCCAAGGAGAGTTCTTTTTGCTTTTGTTTTTTGGACTTCTTGGGGTTTTTAGGGCTTTTAGGGGTTTTAGCTTCTCATGACCGAGGAGGGGGGGGTTTAGGCGTTCAGGTCTTGTTTTAAAGTTTTAAGGGCTTGTAGGGTTTGTAGGGTTTTTAGGGTTTTGCCGGCTTTGAGGTTTGGGCTTGTGGGGTTTTTAGGGGTTTCGGGGGTTAGCGGGAGAGGGCTGAAGTGGGGTTGCGGGTTTGGAGGGTTGATCTTGGGGTTGAAAAGGTTCAGGGCTTAGGGTTCAGGGTTTAGGGTTTAGGGTTCAGGGTTTAGGGTTTAGGGGTGGTGTCAGAGCGCCTTTGTTTTCAGGGAGCTGCCCACAATGGTTTCTGTTGGAGGGTTTTGGGTTCACCTGTTCCAGGTTTCGCAGTTTGCGGGTGGGCATGCTTGCCCCAAACCCAAAGCCCAAAACCCAAAGCCCAAAAGCCTATATCGCCCTTCACAAATTAGAGGTTGGGTTTACGGGGCCCTGAGCCCCTAAACCCCAAACCCGAAACCCTAAACCCTAAACCCCAAACCCTAAACCCTAAACCCTGAGCCCTAAACCCTACCTACTCCCGCGCCGCAGTTTTGCACGGCTCCAAAACTCAGCCAACGGCCCAGAGAAAGCCGCGACGCGACAGCTTGGAAGGGAATCCACCCGTCGGCAGCCATGGCGATCAGCACCTCGGCCGGTCGGTTTAGGGGGGTTATAGGGTGCAGGATTTAGGGTTTAGGGTTTGGGGTTTGGGGTTCGGGGTTCGGGGTTTAGGGTTCCGGGAAACTGTAGAAGTTCCCCACCCTAAGGTTTAGGGAAATTGTAGAAGGTCCCCACCCCTAAGCCCGAAGCGCGACACCCTAAATCAACGTTCGGGTACAGAGCGAAAGCCCAGAAACCCTAAACCAGCAAACCTTCAAGTGGACCCTAAACTCTAAACCCTAAACCTTCAACTCTAGCTCCTAAGCCCTAAGGCGCAAGCCGAACTTTTTCGCAAGCACAGCCCTACAACCTCAACCCTTAACCCGCGCCCTACAATCCCCAACGCGCGAAACCCGACGGATTCTTTGAGAAAGCGCTCTTTTGCGGGTTTAGGGTGCGGGAGGTTCAAAGAGAGTTGACTACTATGAACCTCCAAGTAGTCCCCTGAACCCTAGGCCCTAAGGCACCCTAAACTCTAGACCCTGAACCTTGACCTTGCCCAATGTTTGGTTTAATGACCTTGTCGCTCTTTATATGATTCGCTCTTTGTATGACCTTGCCCGCTCTTCACAGGCCCTAACTAGCGGGCTCGCTATATGACCTTGCCCACTGACCATATGGCCTTGCCCACAAAGTCAGAAACATATGATAGAGTGGTTTAGGGTTTAGGCTTCGGGGTTTAGGGTTGAGGCTTGTCTAACAAGGTTTGGGGGCTCGGGGAAAGCCGAATACCTAAACCCTACATAACCCTAAGCCCTAAACCCTAAATCGCGAAAGCCCGAGAAGGAGTGCACCCATTCGCACCGAGGCAACAAGAAGCTCCAGAAGATTATGACCCTGCCCATCAACCAGCCGCGCCCTCAGGGGGGGCTCACTACCGGACTTGATCCCCTAGCACCCTTCGACTCCAATTCGTAGGTTCTCCTAAGCTAGGGTCCATTCTTTAAACCCTGAACCCAAACCAACCCTAAACCCAAACCCCAAACCCCAAACCCCAAACCCTAAACCCTAAACCCTAAACCCTAAACCCTAAACCCTAAACCCTAAACCCTAAACCCTGAACCCTAAGACCTAAAACCCTTAACCCTAACCCTAAACCTTAAACCCGAAAGCTCAGAACCCTCAATGGCCCGCAGCCCTGCAGCTAAGCGACTGTTGTGAGGTTACCTCGCAAATTTCTTAGGGCGAATCGACTTCAGAGCCCACATGGGCATTTTAGGGTTTAGGGGTTTAGGGTTTAGAGGTTTGGGGTTTTAGGGTCATGGGTTTAGGGTTTTAGGGTTTTAGGGTTTTAGGGCTTTAAGGTTTTAGGGCTTTAGGGTTTTAAGGTCTTGGGGTTTTGGGGTTTTAGGGTTTAGGGGTTTTAGGGTTTTAGGGTTTTAGGGTTTAGGGTTTAGGGGTTTAGAGGTTTAGGGTTTTAGGGTTTAGGGTTTTAGGGTGTTAGGGTTTTAGGGTTTTAGGGCTTTAAGGTTTTAGGGTTTTAGGGTTTTAGGGTTTTAGGGTCTTGGGGTTTTGGGGTTTTAGGGTTTAGGGGTTTTAGGGTTTTAGGGTTTTAGGGTTTAGGGTTTAGGGGTTTAGAGGTTTAGGGTTTTAGGGTTTAGGGTTTTAGGGTGTTAGGGTGTTAGGTTTTTAGGGTTTTAGGGCATTTTAGGGTTTAGGGTTTTAGGGTTTTAGGGTTTTAGGGTTTTAGGGTTTTAGGGTTTTAGGGTTTTAGGGTTTTAGGGTTTTAGGGTTTTAGGGTTTTAGGGTTTTAGGGTTTTAGGGTTTTAGGGTTTTAGGGTTTTAGGGTTTTAGGGTTTGAGGGTTTTAGGGTGTTAGGGTGTTAGGGTGTTCGGGTTTTGGGGTTTTAGGGTTTTAGGGTTTTAGGGTTTTAGGGTTTTAGGGCATTTTAGGGTTTTAGGGGTTTAGGTTCCCCTTGCGCATGGCAAACTTATATCATCCTTGTCATAGGAAGGAAGCCGGGTGCATGTGGAACGAGTTTGTAAAGCCATCTTGAAAAGTTCTGGAGTGGAATCTTGGAAGGTGTTAGAGGCAGGCGCCCGAAGGGCCTGAGACACCTGTAACCCTAAACCCTTAAGCCCAAAACCCTAAATCCTAGACCCGAAGCCCCAAACACTAAGCCACTAAGCCCTGAACCCTAAGCCCAAAACCCTAAATCCTAGACCCTAAGCCCTAAACACTAAGTCCCAAACCCTAAGCCCGAAACCCAAAATTTTAGAATCTAAGCCCTAAACACAAAGCCCTAAACCCTAAACCCTAAACCCTAAACCCTAAACCCTAAACCCTAAACCCTAAACCCTAAACCCTAAACCCTAAACCCCAAACCCTAAACCCTAAACCCAAAAAATGCCCAAGGCACCTTGGGGCCCCAAAAACCGCCCTCAGCCAGGATCTTCCGCTACCTGCAGAATCGGTCGCGCGTGCAGGCCCTGCGGGCAGGAGGAGGGGCTTAAGTTTCAGGGTTGGAGGGTTTAGGCCTTTAGGCCTTTAGGGTTTAGGGTTTGGGGTTTGGGGTTTGGGGTTTAGGGTTTGGGGTTTAGGGTTTGGGGTTGGAGGGTTTAGGCCTTTAGGGTTTAGGGTTTGGGGTTTAGGGTTTGGGGTTTAGGGTTTGGGGTTGGAGGGTTTAGGCCTTTAGGGTTTAGGGTTTTGGGTTTGGGGTTTAGGGTTTGGGGTTGGAGGGTTTAGGCCTTTAGGGTTTAGGGTTTGGGGTTTGGGGTTTAGGGTTTGGGGTTTAGGGTTTGGGGTTGGAGGGTTTAGGCCTTTAGGGTTTAGAGTTTAGGGTTTGGGGTTTAGGGTTTGGGGTTTGGGGTTTAGGGTTTAGGGTTTAGGGTTTGGGGTTTAGGGCTTCGGGTTGGAGATTGGGGACCTTGAGGATTCTTGGCGTTTGGGTGGGAGCCCTCGAAATCCGATCCTGAAGCCCTGAAGCCCGAAGTCCTTAACCCTGAGCCCTAACCCTAAACCCTAAACCCTAAACCCCCAAACCCTAAACCCCCAACCCCCAAACCCCAAACCCCAAACCCTAAACCCTAAACCCTAAACCCTAAACCCTAAACCCAAAAAAGACAGAGAATCTCGGTTCGAGGGATCCAGGAACCCTAAATCCGAAACCCCAAACCGTTAACCCCCAAACCCCAAACCCCAAACCGTCAAACCCCAAACCCTAAATTTAAACCCAAAACCCTAAACCCTAAACCCAAAACCCAAAACCCTAAACCCTAAACCCTAAACCCTCTACTCCGCCCTTCGGGCCCTTCAGGCGCCACCCCTCCCACCCGGCCGCACAGGTCTGGCTCCACGAGCAGTCCGACTTGCGGATTGAAGGCTCATGTGGTTCCCGAAGCCCGAACTCTAAACTCCCAAAACGGTTTAGGGTTTAGGGTTTAGGGTTTAGGGTTTGGGGTTTAGCTGAACCCTGAATTTGGGTTTCGGGTGTTGGGTTCAGGCAACTCCCAAAATTCCAAAACCCCCCGAAACCAGGGGGTTAGGATTGAGGGGGCCCGTGAGATTCAGCGGGCTTGAGGGCCCTAAGCTCGCAACCCCAAATCTAGACCCCAAGCCCTCAAAGCCCCAAAATCTCAAAAGCCCCCAGAGCCCCTAAAACCGCCTAAAGCCCTTTATTACCCCAAATCCTCAAATCCCTACCAGCCTCTAGAGCCTGCCCTAAACCCCTAAAGCCCCTAAAACCCTCAAATCCCCAAATCCCCAAAGCCTCTAAAGCCCCTGAAGCCCCTCAAACCCCCAAAACCCCCCCAAGCCCCTTATATAAACGCCCGAAAACCCCCTAACTCCTGCTGCAAGAGGCAGAATCCTCGGCTTCGATGAGTACATGACCCTAGGATGCATCACGTTGCTGAACTACATGGCTGAGGGTTTAGGGTTGAGGGTTTAGGGTCCCGAAACCCTAAACCCTAAACCCTAAACCCAAACGCAGAGCTAAACCCGAAACCCTAAACCCTAAACCCTAAACCGTAAACTGCAAACCCTGAGAATGCAAGGCCCCTGGCCGCTGACCTCCAGGCAAAGATTCCTAGAACAAGAGGGTGCCTGGCATCTTACGCGATTTTCCTTGGCTTAATTGGCGTTGGCATTGGAGTCTCGGGGGTCCCTAAGCCCCAAGTCCCAAGCCCTTGACTCTAGCAACTGTACCAGGCCGGCAATGCCAAACCCTAAACCCTAAACCCTAAACCCTAAATCCTAAACCCTAAACCCTAAACCCTAAACCCTATTCCCAAGTCCCCTTGTAGCTGAGGAATCTGGTCATCGATGATGCCGAGGATACGATGTGCTGTGGGAACCCCCAAAGCACGAAACAACCCCTAAGCCCTGAGTCCTAAACCCCCTGCATGCACCCTAAATCTCCATTAGCCAAACTCGCAACCCAAAGCCTTATGAGCACTAAACCCTAAACCCTAAACCCTAAACCCTACACCTCAAACCCTAAACCCTAAACCCTAAACCCTCAACCCTAAACCCTAAACCCTAAACCCTAAACCCTAAACCCTAAACCCTAGACCCTTAAAACAACATGTGCCTCAGGAGATCATGGTCAAGAAGAAGACGCGCCGTGCGATTGGCCGAATCTTGCTCAAGGGAGACAACATATGCTTGATGATGAACACAGGCCGCCTGGGGTTTAGGGTTTTGGGGGTTTAGGGTTTAGGGTTATAGGGTTTTAAGGTTTAGTTTTTAGGTTTTAGGGTATGCCTGATGATGAACACCGGTCGCTTGGGTAGGGGAGGGCTTAGGGTTTTAGGGCTTTAGGGTTGAGGGTTTAGGGTTTTAGGGTTTTAGGGGTACAGGGTTTAGTTAAGGGCTCGGGGTTTAGGGTGAGGGTTTACATGGTGTGCAGAGGGCGAAGGCGTTAGGGTTGGAGGGCTTGGGGATCTCCAAGGTGAATCGGGGTGCTTGAGTGCTGAAGTCGGGAGGAGTGCATTGTGGCAAGAGATCGGAAATGTCGCGTAGCGCAGGTGCGAGTGGCTTCAAAACCCTATGTTACACGGGTTCGACCCCTAAACCCTAAATTTAAGAGCCTCCGGCTCAAGCCGCCGACCCCGCTGGAGCATAGTTGAGAGGTCAAACCCTCGCATGGTTCGAAGATCATCCCAGCCTGCTCGGCAGAGTTCTGTGAAACGTTTGGGGGGGGGGTAGGGGGTAGCGCAGGACAGCTCAAGCCAGATGAGTGAGGGAGGGATTGGGGGGCAGGGCGGGGGTGGGGGGGTGGGGGGGGGGGGTGGGTGGGGGGGGTGGGGGGGGGTGGGGGGGGGGTGGGGGGGGGGTGGTGGGGGGGGGGGGGGGGGGGGGGGGGGTGGTGTGGGGGGGGGGGGGGGGGGTGGGGGTGGGGGCGGGGGGGCGCGGGGCGGGGGGTGGGGGGGGGGTGGGGGGGGGGGGGAGATGGGTGGGGGGGGCTGCTTGCTGACCTGCCTGTTCATGTGCGACGAAAAAAAAAGTGCACCGACCCCCCCCACCCACCCCCCCCCGGAGGGATTGAGGGAGGTTTTCACCTCCTCAAACCCATCCAACACGCCGCCAGGGTCGGCGGACCCGAAACCCTACACCCTAAGCCCCAAACCCCTCAACCCTAAACCCCAAACCCTAAACCCCAAACCCTCAACCCTAAACCACCCAAAACCTAAGCCCAGTGTTTGGACGACTGTCTCGGAGTTGACCTTCTTGGGTTCATACAGTCTGAGCTCGGAACCCCGAAACCCCGAGCCCTCCTTAGGGTCAGGGGTTAAGGGGTTAAGGGGTTTAGGGGTTTAGGGGTTAAGGGGTTTAAGGGTTTAGGGTTTAGGGTGAGGGGTTAGGGTTTTAGGGGTTTAGGGAACCCCCAAACCCCCCAAGAAGCCCAAAGCCCTGAACCCATAGCATCCCCACCCACTCCGCAGGTGCCTAGCGCCCCACTCTCCCTTGCCCGGCCGCTGGGCAAATGGGCCTGGGGACGCCCGAAACCCTAAGCCCTAAGCCCTAAGCCCTAAACCCTAAACCCTAAACCCTAACCCTAAACCCTAAACCCTAAACCCTAAACCCTAAACCCTAAACCCTAAATCCTAAACCCTGAACCCTAAACCCGAAATCTCTAAATCTCTAACCCTTAGGCCGCACGTTCCACCCAGAGCAACCCCATGCCTCAAGAAGAGATGAGGGTAGAGGTTTTAGGGTTGAGGGTTTGGGGCTTATGGTTGGATTGGTTGTTTCTATTCTCCTTTTTTATTGTTATTGTATATACATATACATATATTTATATATATATATATACGTAGACGTGTATACGTATGTATACACCTCATAAGTGTAAAGCAGAGATCCCTCTTCCAATTCTTTATGTGGAAACGTTTTGCTGAGGCTCGGAAGGCCTGCAACCATGAGTGTCATTGGGGAGGCTTAGGCTTTAGGAATGTGTACTGAATGGGGTTAGATTAGGGTTTAGGATTTCGGGTTTAAGGGCTAGGGTTTAGGGTTTAGGGTTTGGGGCTTAGGGTTGTAGGGCTTAGGGCTTAGGGCTTAGGGCTTAGGGTGTAGGATTTAGGGTAGGGATTAGGGTTCAGGGAGCTTCCGGGAACCAAGCTGGCTTTGTTGTTGATTTGAGGCTTAGGATTTCGGGTTTAGGGGTTTAGGGTAGGTGTTAGGTTTGGGGTTTAGTTTGGGCTGGGGACCTTTTTGGCGTTCCTACGACCCCTTTTAAAGGTGCGCATCTTCCTTGAAACCCTATCACCTATAACCCCAAATCCTAAGCTCTAAACCCCAAACCAAACCCTATGACCTATACACTGGGTTTAGGGTTTAGGGTTTAGGGTTTAGGGTCTAACGAAGGTAGCTGCTATGGTAGAGTCCTGACAGCGTGGGGCACCCACACACATGGCCACCCTAAACCACTAATTAAGCCCTGAAGCCCAAACCCTGTAAGCCCTACAACCCCATACACCTGCAAAACCTGCAAACCCCTACAAACCCTGCAATCGAAAGTTGGAACCATGGCCCTTAGTATGGGATCCGAAGTACAGGCCCCTTGTAAATACAGTGTATATACGGGTCACAAAGAATGGGATTTAAATCAAGGGCCCAGACGTGGAACCCTGGATACGGATCCCAAGTACGGGCCCTTTAACCCTAAACCCTAAACCCTAAAACCTAAACCCTAGGCCCTAAACCCTAAACCCTAAACCCTGAAATACAGTGCATATACGGTAGAACGGGACCCAAATTAAGGGCCCAGACGTGGAACCTTGGATGCAAGCCCCACATGCCCCGTGAAGGCCTAGAAAACAACCTTAAAGCCACAGCCTACCCTAAACCCTAAACCCTAAACCCCAAACCCTAAACCCTAAACCCGAAACCCTAAACCCCAAACCCTAAACCCCAAACCCTAAGCCCTAAACCCTAAACCCTGAACCCTAAACCCCAAACAAGCCGTTGACTGAGGTGGGCATGAGCTGGGATGCCCTGCCCGCCGTGTAGTCTATAACGCCTCCGTGCACGAAAGACTCTGGCGAAAAGCTGCCGTCCGTGGGTTTCGGGTTTAGGGTTTAGGGTTTGGGGTTTAGGGTTTAGGGTTTAGGGTTTCGGGTTTAGGGTTTCAGCCTTGGACTAAAGCGCGAAACCCCCCAAACCCCAAAAGCCTAGAATTCTGTCAAGGGTTTAGAGTTTACTTGGAGGTTCAGGGTACTTACTAACTCATTTTATCCGTGTAGTTATAACCCACATATAGGCCCCTTAAGTGCCCTAATAGGGTTATAATTGGGTTACTAAGTACAGTTAGAGTTGGGTTACTAAGTACCAGGAACCTCCAAGTAAACCCTAAACCCTAAACCCTATGCCCTATACCCTAAACCCTTAACCCTAAACCCCAACACCCTTAAGCGCCCTAAAAATCTTAGGGTAAAGCCGAGAATCCTGTCTTCTCCTGGACCGGTAGTTCGAATTCCTCGCATGGATCCCAGACAGCCCTCAGAGGTGCGAAGCCCTTAAGAAACTCTAAGCCCTAAACCCTAAACCCTAAACCCTAAACCCACCAGAACCCCTAAAGACCCTCCTGCCGCCTCCCAGAAGCCCGACTAGGGTCTACGTTTTCGGGTTTGGTGCGCAACCCTAAACCCCAAACCCCAAACCCCAAACCCTAAACCCCAAACCCTAAACCCTAAACCCTTAACCCCAAACCCGAAACCCTGTGGGGACCAGGATGTGCTCATCCGCGGGGCCCGTGCCTTCTTCCTCGCGGATGGCGCGGCGGAGCAGCTCCAGGCGGGCCAGGGTTTAGGGTTTAGGGTTTAGGGTTTAGGGTTTAGGGTTTGGGGTTTAGGGTTTAAGGTTTAGGGTTTAGGGTTTAGGGTTTTGGGTTTGCTGTAATAGGGCGTAGATGCTGGGAAGGTTCGGCTTTGGAACAAGCTCGAAAGCTTCGTGAGGTGCGAAGAGCAGCTCTGGCCCGATTGCGGAGGGCCATCTAATACCTTTCTCCCACCCCACGCCGTCCGAGGCAGCAAAACCACCCAAACCTATTCCTTTAGCCTTTTAGGGTTTAGGCCTTAACTCAAGTCAACTGCTTACTTACAATAAAACTTCGTTATTCCGTCACGGATGGGCCAGGCCAGGTCCAGAAGGGCTTCAGAGCCTGGGGCCCAGAAAGGCCAAGCCAGGGCGCAGGGAGGGGGGTCTAGGGGGCACAGGGAGCCAGGGCAAGGGGTTTGGGTCAAAAATTTGAGCACCCGTCCCCGCAACTCTGCAGCGAGGGCTCCGGGACCCGCCTGGCCGAGGGTTTTGGGGGGTACCCCCCAAAAATGCCAGCGATGCCCAGGAACAAGGGCAGGACGGGACCAGTCCCACGTGGGTGCTACCGACCCCCGGTCTGTGGGAGGCGGGCTCGCCATCGAGGTCGAGGGTAGGCGCCGGCTGCAGGGGCGGCCTAAGCCTTGTACACACAAAACAAACCCTAAATCCTAAAACCTATAAAGCACCCCTGAACCCTCAGCCCGAAAATGTTAAGCTCCAAGTTCCGAAACGAACAAAACAAGCCGTCAAGTCGGACCCTAATGGACCTGAGCCCTCAAGCCCTAACGTCCGAAACCCTCAGCCCTAAACCAAGTAGTCGCAAAGGCCCTAAACCCTAAACCCTAAACCCTAAACCCTAAACCCGAAACCCTAAACCCTAAACCCTAAACCCTAAACCCTGAAAGCCTGATGATCACTTCGCTAGGCCATGGGGGCTTGATAGGGTTTCGCACCCCGCTCGGGCTCCCAAACTCCTGCAGAAAGTCATGGCTCCTTAAGATGGGGGTTTCCGAAATTAGGGGTACTGTACCTTATCGTCCTTACTGTACGGGAATCCTACTATTCGGGAGAGGGGTCCCTTATTTTCGTGAAAACCCCCATATGGTCCCTTGCCTTCTTGAAAGCGTTCTGAAGTATGGGCCCTTGGGTTTAGGGTTTTGGTTTAGGGTATTCAGGGCCCAAAGCCAGGGACCATGCAACCGTAGACCCTAGACCCTAAACTCAAACCCTAAACCCTGAACTCTAAACCCTAAACCCTAAACTCTTAACCCTAAATTCTAAACCCTAAACCAACCCAAACCCTAAGAAAACTCCCGAAGAAAGCCTGAGGCAGAGAGTTTCGGCCGCAGCGACCTCCCGGAGGCTCCGGTTTTTAGGGTTCAGGAGTTTTAGGGTTTAGGGTTTAGGGCTGTAGTAGGGTTTAGGGTTTAGGGCTTAGGGTTCAGGATGTCGGGTTTAGGGTTTAGGAGTTGTAGGGTTTGGTTTTTTTTGGGGTTAGGGGGTCTAGGGGTCTTAGGGTTCAAGGGTTTAGGGTTCAGGGATCTAGGGTTTAGGGTTTTTGGAGTCTAGGGTTCAGGGGTTTAGGGTTATTAGGGTTGCGAAGAGTTTGTTTGTTCGTTTATTTTTTCTCGGGGTGTTGATTGAGGGATGGCAAAGATCGTTTTATAGTTTCAGGGGCTTAAGGTTTTTGAAGGGCTTCACGCATTTGCACGGTTGAGGAGTTAGGGCCGATTCCCAGAAGCTGTAAATGCTTGTATGGCACATGTCCTGATTCTTGGTTCCCCTGTTCGGTAGCCTAGGTAGAAGCGGTCGCATTCAGGTAGGGGTTCCCAACCCTAAACCCTATCCGAGGCCCCCAATGCCAATAATTTCCAAAAACTGACCATGCATGAGTTGACTGCTGGTTAGTAGGGAATGGGGGGCATGAGGGTAGAGTTGACTGCTGGTTAGTAGGGAAATGGGGGCATGAGGTACCCTCTATAATCCTTTAAAGGGTAAAAAAATAGGGCCCTAATTCCCTCATTCTCTGCTACCCTAAACCCTAAACCCTGAACCCTAAACCCTAAACCCCAAACCCTAAACCCTAAACCCTAAACCCCAAACCCTAAACCCGACATCTTGGTTTGGAGGCCAGGTTTCGAAGGTGGAGCGCCTGGGTTCCTTGCGCCTTTTTCTGTGTTTGGGGGACTGTGGGATGCCCTGGGCCCACCAAAAAGCCTAAAACCTCGAGAACCCCTAAGCCCTAAAACGCTAAAACCCTAAAACCCTAAAACCCTAAAGCCCTAAAACCCCAAAACCCTAAAACCCTAAAACCCTAAAACCCTAAAACCCTAAAACCCTAAAACCCTAAAACCCTAAAACCCTAAAACCCTAAAACCCTAAAACCCTAAAAACCCTAAACCCTAAACCCTAAGCCCTAAACCCTCATTATACCCAAAAGCCCCCACCCCTAAGCTCTAGAGCCGCATTCATCTGGACAGCCAGCCATGATCGATGACATCCTGGCTTTTCCTGAGAGATTCCGACAGCCCAGGCCTAATTGGGGCGGTCCACCCTGGCAGCAAGGCTTTCATAGGAACAACTGGGTGAGAGCCACTGCTCCCCCGCAACAGTCACCGTTGCACTGGCTTGTGACTTGTTTCAGCCAAGTGTGGCTTGGTGTAGCCGAGCATTTGCCTTTGGCCGCTCTTCGCGCTTCCTGCCGCATCGCCTACAGGCCTACAGAGGGTGGCTCGTTTCTCATGCCAGCATGTGCCGCCGTTGGTTTGGCAAAGCCTGAAAAGCCTAGTGCAAACGGAGCGCAATGTAGCGTGGGTAAGTCATCTCACACACCATCACAGCTACATTGTTCAAAGGAATACTCCTAAACCCTAAACCCTAAACCCTAAGCCCTAAACCCTAAACCCTAAACCCTAAACCCTAAACCCTAAACCCTGAACAACCCTAAACCCTAAACCCTAAACCCTAAACAACCCTAAACCCTAAACCCTAAACCCTAAACCCTAAACCCTAAGCCCTAAACCCTAAACCCTGGGATTCGTTCCTTCAATCTACCAACAACTTCCCTGAAAGCCCTACTCCTCGACCCCGTGGGCCTTGCCACCTCTGGCCAGCCAAGCCCCCGAAACCCTAAACCTTAAACCCTAAACCCCAAACCCCAAACCCCGAACCCTAAACCCAAAACCCTAAATCCCAAACCCTAAACCCTAAACCCTAAACCCTAAACCCTAAACCCTAAACCCTAAACCCTAAACCCTAAACCCTAAACCCTAAACCCTTAAACCCTCGTAAAAAATCCCCGGAGGCGGCGGCGCTCTGCCCGGAGATCGTGGCCTCGGCCGCGCCGCTCCGGCGCACGGGTTTCGGGTTTAGGGTTTGGGGTTTAGGGTTTAGGGTTTGGGGTTTAGGGTTTGGGGTTTAGGGTTTAGGGTTTAGGGTTTAGGGTTTAGGGTTTAGGGTTTGGGATTTAGGGTTTTGGGTTTAGGGTTCGGGGTTTGGGGTTTAGGATTTAGGGTTTGGACTTTAGGGTTTAGGGTTTAGGGTTTGGGGTACGGCAAGGGGGCGAGGCTTGACAAACTGTGGTTTGGGGTTTAGTTTTTTTTTGTTATTTTTTTTTTTGCGGCTTTGTGTTGTTTTACTTCATGTGTTTGGCGGGGCTGGGGCGTGCGAGGTGGGGGGTTGGGGTTGGGGGTTGAGTTTGTTTTGTTTGTTTTTAGGTGTCTTCTATTTTTGTTTTTCTATTTTTTTTTTTTTTTGGGGGGGGGGGGGGGGGGGTTGTTCTTTGCGGTTTTGGTTGGTTTTTTTTTCCTTTTTCTTGATGGTCTTGCTAGTTGGGGGCTGAGTGGGGTAGCTGTGTTTGTTTTTTGTGTTTGGGGCTTGGAGCTTAGGAAGGGGTTTAGGGTTTAGGGTTTAGGGTTTAGGGTTTAGGGTTTTGGTACAGGGTTCATTCTATTTTGAGGGGGGGGGGGGGGGGGGCGGAGTCAGTGATTTAGGGTTTTTCGTAATCAGGGTTGCGGGCTGGCTTTGAGGCGTGTTAGAAAAAGGTTTGCAAGCCCTAAACTCTGAACCCTGAACCCTGCACCCTAAACCGACTGTTGCTTGTTTGGCTTTACATGGGGAGATAACTCGATTTTTTTTTTTTTTTTTTTTTTTTGGGGGGGGGGGGGGTAGGCATCTCTTTTGCGTTTTTGTGTATTTTCAACTAACGGATTATTATTATCTTATTTTTTTGGGTGGGGGAGGGCTTCAGTGTTTTTTGGGTTTTGTAGTGCCCGTTTGGAGTTTTTGGGTTTTTAGGATTTGAGCTTTCCAAGGTTTTCCCCCAAAGCCTCCTTTCAGGGGCAGATTGCGGTAGAACCCCAGAACAGCAACCACAAGGTGAGAGCAGGAAGACAGGTACCAGGGCCCTGAAATTCTCACTATCTATCTATCCATCTATCTATCTATCTATCTTTATATCTACATATATATATATATATAAACATATTCAAATAACAACATTCTTAGTAACAAGCCCTCAACCCTGAACCCTCAAACGCAGCTGTTTTCCTTTACGCTGCGGCCGAGGTATCGCGCTTGGGACTATGGGGCCCTGCATGACGAGGCCGGGCGGAGAGAGATGCAAAGGACGCCCCGGGCGCGCCCTCGGGATAACCCTATAGGGTCCCTAAGGCCTCAAAACCCTAAAGCCCCAAAACGCTAAAGCCCTGAAACCCAAAAAACCCTAAAACCCTAAATCCAAAACCTTCCCGACATTTCGCAAAGCTGTGCAATATCCTTAAACCCTAAACCCAAAACCCTAAACGCAAAATCCTTCGGAGCCTGTAACGGGGCCCGGATCCCTGTCACACCCCTTTAGCGCAAAGCAGGGCACCCTGAGCATTCCTAGCACCCTGAGGGAACCATGAGAATCCTGACGAGGGTGTTGGGTTGTTAGGGTTTAGGGTTTGGGTTCTTAGGGTTTAGGGTTTAGGGTTGAGGGTTTAGGGTTTAGGGGTTGAAGGGCTTAATGCCTTGAGGGTTTAGCCCCCTAAAGCCCAAAGCCCCCATAAGCAGCAAAGCCTGAACCGTTCTTGAACCTAGGGTTTAGGGTTTCGGGTTGAGTATTTTGGTTGGCTTTCTCCGACGAGAGCACAGGAACCACTGCATCAAAAGGCTGCTATTGTTGGCAGTTCCAGCAAACCCTCAAACTCGAAACTCTTACATTCCAAAACCCTTAATCCCTCAACCCTAAGGCCTAAACCCTTCTACACCTACGCACTCCAAAGCGCTAATCCCCTGTGATGGTGGTAGGGGGGGGATTAGAATTTTGGGTTTGAGGGTTTGTGTTTTTTCACGTTTAGGGTTCAGGGGGTTGGGGTTTTGGCTTTTTGGTTTCAGGGTTTAGGCGTTCAGGGCTTACAGTTTTCAAGGTTTTGTGAGTTATTCCCAGAGTTTCTAAGTTTGGCTTGGGGTTGCAGGTTTTAGGATTTAGGGTATGCAGGGTATAGGGTGTGACACGTTGCCATATAATCCCTACGCCCGCCCAAACCCCAAAACCCTACACCAAAAACCCTAAACTCTAAACCCAAACCGCAAACCAAAAAGACACTAAGCCCCCAAAACCCTCAACCCCCCTAAAAGCCTAAAACTCCCAAAGCCAAAACCCTGAAACCCAGAAACCCGAAATCCGAAGCCCTAAACCCTAAACCCGAAAACCCCTAAACCCTAGAACCCGTAAACCCTAAACCCTAAAACCCTAAAGCCCCTAAACCCTAAAAACCCTAAACCCTAGACCCCAAACCCTAAACCCCAAACCCCAAACCCTAAACCCCAAACCCCAAACCCTAAACCCTAAACCCTAAAAACTAAACCCTAAACCCTAAACCCGAAACCTAAACCCGAAACCCAAACCCCAAACCCTAAACCCTAAACCCTAAACCCCAAACCCCAAACCCTGAAACCCCTAAACCCGAAACCCTACACCCCAAACCCTAAACCCTAAACCCTAAACCCTAAACCCTAAACCCAGAAAGGCGCTCTCCCGTGCAGCGCGGGCCTCCGCACGCCGAACCCTCGCCATCCATGCCGAAGCGGTCACAGCACATGGCCGCGTCCCCAAGACTCGATTTGGGGTTTAGGGTTTAGGCGGGGTTCAGGGTTTGGGGTTTGGGGTTTAGGGTTTAGGGTTGAATTAGGGTCTGGGGTTCGGGTTTAGGGTTTAGGGTTTGGGGTTTGGGGTTTAGGGTTTGGGGTTTGGGGTTTAGGGTTTTTGGGTTGGAGACTCGATTTGGTCAGTTCTCAAAATTTGGGTCTCTTTTTGGGTACCCGAAGTAACAGGGGCCGCCTTGTAATCAGGACCCCAAAAGGTACCATATTTTAGAGACGTGACCATTTAGGGTTTAGGGTTTGGGTTTTGGGGTTTGCCCCAGATATGCCTGAATCCTTACACTTTAAGTTTTAAGCCCTAAGCTCTAAACTCTTTAGGGTATAGGGGTTTCGGGGTCTAAACCCTAAACCCTAAACCCTAACACCCTAACACCCTAACACCCTAACACCCTAACACCCTAACACCCTAACACCCTAACACCCTAACACCCCAACACCCTAACACCCTAACACCCTAACACCCTAACACCCTAACACCCTAACACCCTAACACCCTAACACCCTAACACCCGAACACCCGAACACCCTAACACCCTAACACCCTATCACCCTAACACCCTAAACCCTCAACCCAAAACCCAAACCCATAGGCTCCGACATGGAAGCAGGTGCCTCCTCGGACGCGCCGGCCCCGCTGACCGTTCAGGTGAATGCCGGAGCCCATGGCGTGGCAGACAGGGCCCTAGACCCTAAACCCGAAACCCTCAACCCTAGACCCTAAACCCTAAACCCTAAAAACCCGAAACCCTAAACCCTAAACCCGAAACCCTAAACCCTAAACCCTAAACCCTAAACCCTAAACCCTAAACCCTAAACCCTAAACCCGAAACCCTAAACCCTAAACCCTAAACCCTACACCCTAAACCCTAAACCCTAAGCCCAGAAGAGGGGGCTTCAGCTCTCCAAGGTTTGTGGATGTAAGGTTTGGGGCTTGAGGGTTTTCAAGGCATTAGGGTTTAAGGCTCAAGTTCTTTGTTGGTTTGAAGCCCAGAGCTTAAGGGTTCTGGGAGGTCTCAGGGTTCAAGAGGCTTAGGTCCTTTTTGATCTAAGGCCTAAGGGTTTCATGTGTGTTTTTTTTTTTTTTGGGGGGGGGGGGGGTCTATGGCTAAGGGCAGAGAGTTTGGAGTTTTCGGACTTAAGTTGCAAGGAAGCTCCGGTTTTCTAAGGCTTCGGGCTTTCTCGTGCTGGCCTCAGGTCCCCAAGCCATCAGCCCTAAACCCCAAACCCGAAACCCTCAACCCTCAACCCTCAACCCTCAACCCTAAACCCTAAACCCTAAACCCTAAACCCTAAACCCTAAACCCAAAACCCTAAACCCTAAACCCTAACCCTAAACCCCACACCCTAAACCTTTGGAGGGCGGCTTCCAATGCCCTACTTCCTTCAATGCCCGAGGCCGCGAGCTACGCCTTCTTGACCGGCTTCCTTGCCAACATGGCCTGGGAGCTCAGTGGAGGGCCTAAAACCCTATACCCTAAACCCCTAAACCTTTGACCCCTAGAACCCTAAAAAAGCCTACAACCCCCAAAACCCTAAAACCCTAGAACCCTAGAACCCTACAGCCTAAAACCCCAACACCCTAAAACCCGAAAACCCTAAGCCCTAAACCCTAAAACCCTCAAACCTAAAAACCCTAAAGCCCTAAACCCTAGACCCTCAAACTGGGGTTGCAGGGGCATATCTTCGGGCTCGTGGCTTTAGAGCGGGCTTAGCGGGTTTATGGGATTTCCGGAACCTGTGGCCGCATAGGGATGTGGCAAAGGGTTCGTGAAGGGTTTGTGACGGGTTTTTATCGTCTGTTGAAGGGGAGGGCTTTTAAAGATACCCTAAACCCTAAGCCCCAAACCCTAAACCCTAACCCTAAACCCTAAACCCTAAACCCTAAACCCTAAACCCTAAACCCTAAACCCTAAACCCTAAATCCTAAACCCTAAACCCTAAACCCTAAACCCTGAACCCTAAACCGTAAACCCTAAACCCTACACCCTAAACCCTAGAGAGTTTCGGGGTTTGAGGATGCGTTGGTTTCAACGCAGCTCCCCACGCTGAGCTGAGTTTTCAGAGCTCAGGCTCCCAAGCCCCGAATCTGAAGCCAAAAGCTTTCGGGTTTAGGGTTTAGGGTTTGGGGTTTCGGGCTTCGGGACTGGCAGGTGTCCAACAGAAGGCAAAAGCCACCCGACGGAAATTGCTTGATGTTGTCGCCGTGGGCTACAGACCTGTGCGAGAGACCCTGCTCACATTCCAGCTCGGAAAGGAAAAACTTGCAGAAATAACCCGAAGCAATAAACCCTAAACCCTAAACCCTAAACCCTAAACCCTAAACCCTAAACCCTAAACCCTAAACCCTAAACCCTAAACCCTAAACCCTGAATGGGGCTTCGGGGCATCACGCTATCTGGGTGGGTCTGCAGTCGACGGGACGTCGTGGCGGGATCCAGGATGTGGCTGCCCTGGTGTTCGAGGGGTTTAGGGTTTAGGGTTTTAGGGTTTTAGGGTTTAGGGTTTAGGGTTTAGGGTTTAGGGTTTAGGGTTTAGGGTGATGAGTTGGGATTGTCGGATCTTTCGGAGCCCGACCTCTCGATCTTCGCCTGTTGCCGTGGATGAGGCTTCTTCTGAGTGGGAGTTTGTAGAGGAGGGCTGCGACTCAGAGACCTCTGTCGTCGTGTGAGTGTTCCCTAAACCCTAAACCCTAAACCCTAAACCCTAAACCCTAAACCCTAAACCCTAAACCCTAAACCCTAAACCCTGAACCCTGAACCCTAAACCCTGAATGGGGCTTCGGGGTATCACACGCATCGATGTCCCAAGAGGATTGTATAGCCGCCAATAGGCAACATCAGATCTTGGGCGGCCCGAACCTTGAGTCATCCCAAACCCTGAACCCCTAAGCCCAAAGCCCTAAACCCTACCTACACCCACGCCCTCACACAAGAAAGCCCGCAGCCCCTAACCCTAGACCCCGAAGCCTAAGCCTCAGCCCCATTCCCCTAAGCGCCAAGCCTCAGGCCTAAACTCCAAATCCCCCGAAGCCCTCAAACCCTCCCAAGCCCAAAGCCCTCATACCTTCCATCATGGGATCCCGCAACCGCCCTAATCCCTAAGCTTTACACCCCAACCCCTAAACCCTAAACCCTAAACCCATCTAAACCCTAAACCCTAAACCCTAAACCCTAAACCCTAAACCCTAAACCCTAAACCCTAAACCCCAAAACCCTAAGCCCTAAGCCCTAAGCCCTAAACCTTGAACCCTAAACCCTAAACCCTCAACCCTAAACCCTCAACCCTGAACCCTGAACCCCCCAAACCCTAAACCCCCAAGCCCTAGCCCTAAACCCTAAACCCTCCAAGGACTCCCTCTACTTCATGTGGTCGGCGGCCCTGGCCGAGTTCACGAAGGAGGCGGGGCGGAAGCCCACCAGCGCGGAGGCAGAGCCCGGGCGCCCAGTCACTTGGGAGTTGAGGGTTTGGGGTTTTGGGGTTTAGGGTTTAGGGCTAGGGTTTAGGGGTTCATGGTTTAGGGTTTGGGGTTTAGGGTTGAGGGTTTAAGGTTCGGGGGTTTAGGGAGGGTTTGGGGGTTTGGAGGTTTGGGGGTTTGGGGGTTTGGGGTTTGGGGTTTCGGGTTTAGGGTTCGGAGGTTTAGCGTTTAGGGCTAGGGTTTGGGAGTTTAAGGGGTTTGGGGTTTAGGGTGTGGGGGGTTTAGGGTTTAGGGGTTTTGAGGTTTAGGGTTTAGGGTTTAGGGCCAGGGTTTGGGGGTTTAGAATATGGGGTTAGGGGTAGCGTAACTTTTAGCGTTTAGGGTTTGGGATTTGTTGGGGCTTGGGTTTTGGGGATTGGGGTTTTAGGGTGTGTGGGCGGGGGGGGGGAGGTTTCAGGGTTTAGGGTGTAGGGGTTTAGTTTAGTTAGGGCTTTGGGAGTTTAGTGTGTTTTTTTGAGGGTTTTGGGCGGTTGAGGGGGTTTAGAGTTTGGGACAAGAGACGGCACAAACTCCAGTACCCATAGCCTCACAGCCTCCTGCATAAAGGCCAGTCTTCTGGGTGTAGGGGTGTAGGGTTTAGGGTTTAGGGCTTAGGGTTTAGGGTTTAGGGTTTAAGGTCTTACGGGTGAGCTTGTTGTTTGCCATTTTCGGCTTGCAGAAGCTCTCCACAAGGAACCTTGCCAACTGTTGAGTAGCGAAAGCACGATGGCAGTTCCATAGTGCATCCCCAACGCAAAGAGCAATGGACAGTGCATTGGCGACGTTGATCTTCCTGTTCGACTTGTTCGTCTATGGGCACTACTACGTGCACTATGACTTGTTCCAGCGGAACAACCAGAAGAAGTTCCTTTCGAGCCAGCCAACAAAGACCATCTTTCTGGTTCACGTCCTCTCGGGAATATTCGAGCTCTCTGTGGGCTATGTGGCGGTGCTCATGGCCAACTCTGGTTCCCACACCCTCAGCTACGTGTGTACGGCCAGCGCACTCCTGTTCCACATCCCCACAGGCCTGGCGATGGCACCGCACGTATGGGGCATCAAGTACCTGACCGTGCCGGGCTACGTGGGCGTGGGGCTGCTGCGCACAGGCGTGGCGCTGCGGGTGTTCGTGCAAGATCCCACTGTCTTCGAGCAGTCCTGGATACTACTGCACATGGGCGTGCTCGTGCGCTTCGTCAGCTGCTATGTGGTGCCCTTCACCTCAAGGGGTGGGCGCTATGGCGACCTCAGCATCTCACCCGTCTACCACACGATGAGCGTGGCGATCGCCTCTGCGGTCACTGTGGCCCTGGTTTTCCCACCCTGGTACAACATTCTCTTCTTGGGTGCTTATGCTTGGTTCAAGATGGCCTACGACAATGTCCCCGCGGTGAAGAACATGATTGACTCTGAGCGATGCAGTGCCGTGTACGTTTGGAAGAGCCTGTACAGCGGTGTTCCCGATTGATGTTGCACTTGCTTTGGCACGATGCCCCCCCGGGGCCGATTTCGTAAACCTCCCTAAACCCTAAACCCTGAGCCCTAAACCCTGAGCCCTAATCCCTAAACCATAAATCCTAAACCCTAAACCCTAAATCCTAAACCCTAAGCCGTAAACCCTAAACCCTAAACCCTAAACCCTAAACCCTAAACCTCCATGTCCGATGACCCTTTGGAATGGTTTTATGAGAAGAACTCTTTGACATTCCAGAGAAAGGGTGGCAGCAGAGAAAGTGCAGCATTGATTTTGGTCCAGCCATGGCACATTTCAAGGCTTTTAAGCACACTTCAGCGTCGGTCGGAGTTTCCAGCCTTTTTGGGGAAGTTCTCTTTGTCGTAAGAAGTTCCGATAGACCAGCTGTACCTCATGGAACCCCAAATGAAGGAAACTCTCCAACGTGCTTCAGAGAAGTGGAGCAACGGTCCATGGCGAGTGCAGGCGTGCGTGTCGTGCAGATCATGCAACGGGAAGAAGCAGTCATTATAACGTGAGTGTCCTTTATTCGGTCCTCCCCAGCGCCTTGTAGCAGGGTTTAGGGTTTAGGGTTAAGGGTTTTGGGGGATATGCTAGGGTATAAAACTGATCAAATGACCACTTATAGTCGCGACAACTGGGTTGGCGTCGCCACCCAGACTTTCCAGCCCCAAGCCAATCTTCCCAGCCCTGCGCCCTAGTGTAGAGGAGTAGCGGCCAACGTTTTTATGAAAGTAGCTGGAGAAAGCAGCCAAACCTCGAGTGACCATTTCCCGAAAAATGAGGTGCGCTTCTTGGCACCGTTACCTGTACGGTACCCGAAAGGGATCCTACTGTCATGATGACTGTCGTGTAGAGACCTGACCAGAATCCCAGCTCCCAAAGCTCAAGTTCAAAACCCTTCAAAGCTGTTAAGCCCCAACGCCCGAGAAGCTCCCAAGCCCTAAGGGCCCTTAGCTAACGCCCTGAAACCCTAAACCCTAAATCCTAAACCCTAAACCCGAAACCCTAAACCCGAAACCCGAAACCCGAAACCCCCTCCCAAGGCGCTACCTCGACCTCTGGCGGAGGTCCTGCACGGGCGGTGGCTTTGGTAGCTCCTATGAGCTGGCAAGGCACCGGATGGCGGAAACTCTAAACCCTAAACCCTAAACCCTAAACCCTAAACCCTAAACCCTAAACCCTAAACCCTAAACCCTAAAGCCTAAACCCTAAACCCTAAACCTTAAACCCTAAACCCTAAACCCTGAACCCTAAACCTTAAACCCTAAACCCTCAACCCTCAACCCTCAGCCCTCAACCCTAAGCCCTAAACCCTAAACCTGGCTGTGGCAAATTTTGGGGCTGAGGGGGTTTAGAGTTTTCTGGTGTGAGTTTTAGGGGGTTGGGGCCCTCCTGATGTTCACGTCATCTGTCGACTGGCTTGGTGGCTCCAGATCGCTCATCCCTCCATCCACATGCCCATTTCTCTCTCTCTCTCTCTCTCTCTCTCTCTCTCTCTCTCTCTCTCTCTCTCTTTCTCTCCCCCTCACATCGTAAGCCCTAGAACGTTAAAACCTAGAACCCGACACCCTAAAATCCAAAGCATAAAAGCCCCAAAGGCTGGCAACCCTAGAACCCTAAGCTTAAACCCTAAGTCTCCACGTGTTCATGCTTTCCTTGTCCAGCGTGGCTTTGTAATAGAGGGTTTGGGGTTTAGGGTTTGGGGTTTGGAGTTTGAGGTTCAGGGTTTAGGGTTTGGAGTCTAGAGTTTGGTTTTTTAGGGCTCGGGTAGTTCAGGGTTTGTGGTGTTAGGTTTTTCGGGATTAGGGTGTTGGCCTTTGGGGGTTGGGGTTTAGGGTTAAGGGCTTGGGGTTTTTTTCGGTTTAGACCCTCCTTCGAACCCTTCGAACCCTTCGTACCCTTCGAACCTTCAACCTGAAACCCTTAGCCCCAAAGCCCTAAGCCCTAAACCCTAAACTCTTCAGCCCCCAACACCTTGAAACCTTCGAACCGAGAAAACCTGGACTTGCTCCCTCGCTGTCCAGCAAGAAATTCCTCAAACCACGGTGTCAGAACCCCAAACGGAGCCCTGAACCCCGTTGAACCCCGTTGAACCCCTCGAACCTCTGGAACCCTTTCCTTGAAACCTTGAAACCTTGAACCCCTTGAAGCCCTTGAAGGCCTGACCTTAAACCCTAAACCCTAAACCCTAAACCCCAAACCCCAAACCCCAAACCCCACTATATCGCAAACCTTGCAGGCTCGAGGACCAGTTCCTCTGGGGCTTCTCGCAGCGCCTCAGGCGCCGTGCAGAGGAGGCCGGCTGTGTGTAGGTTTATGGTTTAGGGTTTAGGGCTTAGGCGGGTAGGGTTTAGGGTTTAGGGTTTGGGGTTTGGGGTTTAGGGTTTGGGGTTTGGGGTTTAGCGGCTTTTCGGCTTTTCTACGTTTTTTGGGGGCTAAGTATGGTGTACTCCTAGGAACCTGGAAGTGTCGGAGAGTTTTGGGGTTGGTTTGGGGAAAAGCCCTCAAACCAAAACCCCAGACCCTAAACTTTGCGCCCTGGCCGTAAAACCCTCCTTAAACCCTAAACCCTAAACCCTAAACCCTAAACCCTAAACCCTAAACCCTAAACCCTAAACCCCCTAAACCCTAAATCCTCCAACCCTAAACCCTAAACCCTAACCCTAAACCCTAAACCCTAAACCCTAAACCCTAAACCCTAAACCCTAAACCCTAAACCCTAAACCCTAAACCCTTAAACCTCAACCTGCATCCTCCAAGTCCTAACCCTGGCCCTAAACCCTAAACCTAAACCCAAACCTAAACCCTAACCCTAAACCCTAAACAAGTCCTAAACCCTAAACCCTAAACCCTAATCCCCCTAAACCCTAACCTAAACCCTAAACCCTAAACCCTAAACCCTAAACCCTAAACCCTAAACCCTAAACCCTAAACCCTAAACCCTAAACCCTAAACCCTAAACCCGAAACCCTAAACCCGAAACCCGAAACCCTAAACCCTAAACCCTAAACCCTAAACCCCTTCTCACCCGCCCCCAGACCCCTGCAAGCCCCTTTCGAAGCCCCAAGGCCTTGCAATCCCTAAGCCCGAAACCCTAAACCCCTGCAAGCCCTAAACCCTAAACCCTAAACCCTAAACCCTAAACCCTATACCCTATACCCTATACCCTATACCCGATACCCTAATCCCAAACCCTCCACCTCCTAAACTTCCTTAAGCCCGAACCCTAAACTTTCTAAAACCTGAACCCTCAACTTCCAAAACCCAAGACTTTTTCCCTGAACCCAAAACCCTAAACCCTAAACCCTAAACCCTAAACCCTAAACCCTAAACCCTAAACCCTAAACCCTAAACCCTAAACCCTAAACCCAAAGCTGTATCAAGCCATCGCAAGAGGATCTTGCGCGGGCGGGCGTTAAGTCCCTGGGCACTGGGTGGCCTCTTGGACTGGAGGATGTTTTTTTAGGGGTTAGGGATTTGGGTTTAGGGGTTTAAAGGGGCTCTTGAAGGTTTTCAGGGTTTTCGGGTGGAGGGTGGTTTCAGGTTTAGGGTGTTAGGGTTTTCGGGTTTTTAGGGGTTTAGGGTTCGGGGTTTAGGGTTTTGAAGGTTTTCAGGATTTTCGGAGTTTTAGGGGTTTAGGGGCTTAGGGCATTACAGAGGTTAGGGTTTGGGATAGTTTCATGTTCCCTGAATGTGGTCCCTTATCTTTTTCAAAAGCTTCTAGAGTAGGGTGTTTCAGGTTCAGGGTTTAGTGTTCATAAGGGTCGAGGTTTTCAGGCAGCATGATGTGGGTGCGGTGCACCCACCGGCAGACCCCATCGTGTGCTGTTTGATGACGATCAGCTTTCGATTTTTGGTGACGAAGTCGAGGTGGAAGCGCGATCAAGACACGTACACGAAGAACGGTTTTTGCATCCTCAAAAGGACACTCCCCACCCCCACATATACACCCCACCGATATGTCGAACCCGAAATACACTCACCAAGAACAGTAGCAAGACAGCCTACTTCAACATACCGCAGGACCTACGAAGTATACCGGCCAGCTTCATGACTCTTCCGGAGTCTCCTGCTGTCCAAAAAAATGTACACGTGGATACGTGTATATGTATGTGTATATCTATATATATATGTATATATATATATATCTCTCTCTCTCTCTCTCCCTCTCTCTCTCTCTTGTTGGAACGGTGGGGCGGATTGATCAACCCCGGTGCCTGCCGCCTGAGAACATGAGGGTGCAGCGTGTAGTTGCTTTCTCATGATCACTCTTTTCTCGGGTAGTGGGAGGGGGGGGGGGGAAGTTGTGTGCTCATGAGACAAGAGGAACCGTCCGCTTCAACACCCGAATTCCGAAGCCCACCACGTAGGCTCTGGGTTCCTACTATAGCTACTTATACCTCAGAAGTAGATACTTTGTTTTCTCCAGGGTCTACTCCATAGTAGGCAGGTATCGGGGGCGCCTCCGAAGGAGAGTTCGCTTTCAGCCTGCGAGCCTCAAGCAGCCCTAAGCCTTGATCCCCCTACACCCGCTCAACCCCGTAAACCCCCCGAAGCATATGGCCACCCTAAACCCTAAACCCTAAACCCTAAACCCCAAACCCTAAACCCTTAACCCTAAACCCTAAACCCCAAACCCTAAACCCTAAACCTCCTACATCACGGAGGCCCCAAAGCGGGAGACACCCTGAGGTGCACGGAACAGTCCTCCGAGCACGGCGGTGGTCGCCTCAGGGAGGGCCGCCGCTCTCATTTTGCTTCGGGTTTAGGGTTTAGGGTTTAGGGTCTAGGGTTTAGGGTTTAGGGTTTAGGGTTTGGGGTTTGGGGTTTAGGGTTTAGGGTTCAGGGCTTGTCGATTTTTCCTTTTCTGTTTTGCCAGGGCGGGGTGGGGGGCGGGAGGGCTGATTTCAGGGTTTAGTTTAGGGTTTAGGGTTTGGGGTTTGGGGTTTAATTAAGGTTTTAGGGTTTTGGGGTGCTTGGGGTGCTTGGGGTGCTTGGGGTGCTTGGGGTGCTTGGGGTGCTTGGGGTGCTTGGGGTGCTTGGGGTGCTTGGGGTGCTTGGGGTGTTTGGGGTTTAGGCTTGGGACCAATTAAAAGCCCTGTTAACAGCAAGTGAAAACCTCTGGGTGCTGAACCCCTAACCCCTAACCCCTGAACCCTAAACCCTAAAAACCCTAAACCCTAAGCCCTAAACCCGAAACCCTAAACCCTAAACCCTCAACCCTAAACCCTAAACCCTAAACCCTAAACCCTAGACCCTAAGCCTTAAAGATAATGCCGTCGCCTGCGGTCCCACGAGTTTTTCGCAGGGCTTTTCGTGGCTCGACGGGCGAAAATGCACAAAACTCTCGAGGTGTTGCGCGTGCGGACCTGCCGAATAGGGTTTAGGGTTTAGGGTTTAGGGTTTAGGGTTTAGGGTTTAAGGTTTACTGTAGGGTTCAATTAGGGTTTAGGGTTTAAAATGACCACTGCCGCCAAGCTTTCGTGCTCGCACACACGAGAACACTGCGCAGAGCGGTATTTTCGACACGCGCGAAGCACAGTTTTGGCGACAACATGGCGCGCGGCAGCATTTTCGACACGCGCCACGTACGCTTTTCAGAGTCGTTTCTTTGTCAACAGACCTTCCTTGCATGTGAGTAGCCCCACCCCCCCCCCCCCCCCCCCCTGCTTCCCCTCCTTCCGGTTCCCCCTCCCCACCTCCCCTAGCCCGGAACATGCACAATGTGGGCGACGACGTTAGCCTAAACCCCAAACCCAAATCCTAAAGCCTTGAACCCTAAACCCCCAAACCCCAAACCCCAGACACCAAACCCCAAACCCCTAAACTCTAAGACCTTAAACCCCAAACCCTAAACCCTAAACTGTAAACCCTAGACTCTGAAACCCGAACCCCCCCAAACCCTAAGCCCTGAACCCCCAAACCCGAAAACCCTAAACCCCAAACTCCAACCCCTCAAAGTCCTAAACCCCACACCCCAACCCCTCAAAGTCCTAAACCCAAACCCGAAACCCTGAACCCCTGAACCTCAAGCCACAGAATCCTTAAAACTCTAAACCCTAAAACCCCCAAACCCCAAAGCCCTCAAACCCTAAAACTCCTAAACCCTAAGCCCCAAAACCCTAAACCCTAAACCCCAAACCCTAAACTCTGAACCCCAAGCCAGCCCCTAGACCCTAAGCCCCAAACCACAAAACCCTAAAACCCAAAGCCCTAAAACCCCAAACCCCAAACCCTAAACCCTGAACCCCAAACCCTACACCCCAAGCCTTGAACCCAAAACCCTAAACCCCCTAAACCCCAAGCCCTAAACCCTAGACCCTAAACCTTAAACCCTAAACCCTGAACCCTAAACCCTAAACCCTAAACCCTAAACCCTAAACCCTAAACCCTGAACCCTAAAGCCTAAGTTTTGAAGGTCAGGGCATGTTTTGCCCGGCGCCAGCTGACGAGTTCACGCACCTTGGGTGCTCGAGGAGTGGGTTTAGGGTTTAGGGTTTAGGGTTTAGGGTTTAGGGTTTAGGGTTTAGGGTTTAGGGTTTAGGGTTGAGGGTTTTAGGGTTTCGGGTTTAGGGTTTAGGGTTTAGAGTTTAGGGTTTAGTCCAAGCCAAGCATTTCACTCGTAAAGCTCCTTACTCCGGTATCGAATATGGACCCACCCACCCGTTGGGTCCCATAACGCTATGAACATATTTTGCCTCCCGTTTTAGCCTTAAAACGCAAGGCTAGGCCCTGGCCCATGCCCGGTACGCCCAAAAGTCCCGAAACAGATCGGCTCCTGCAGTCCTCTCAGCCGAGCCTCACCCAACAAAGGCCCAGATAAGTTTCGTAGCAGATCGGCTCCTGAACCCTAAAACCAGCCAGAGTAGGCTCAGCCCGAAACCCTAAAACCATTCTAAAGCCAGGCCACTTAAAGACCAGCCCTAAAGCCAGCCCAGAGTAGGCCAGGCCAGAGGAGGCGCAGGCCCAGAGGCCCACTTAAACACTAAAACCAGCCCAGGCCTGGCTACACCCCACCCCACCCTTGATCATCCGGAGAAGTGCATACTTGAGTGCTTGTCCACGAATTGTTGGCGCTTGTCCGCGAAGTGTTAGCGCTTGTCCGCGAATTGTTGGCGCTTGTCTGCGAATTGTTGGCGGTAGTCCGCGAATTGTTGGCGCTTGTCCGCCAATTGTTGGCGCTTGTCCGCAGTACTTGGGGCTGGTGTGCGAATTGTTGGTGCTCTTTTTCGGCGCTTGTCCGCGAATTGTAGGCGGCAGTCCGCGAATTGTTGGCGGAAAGCCGCGAATTTCTGGTGGAAAACTGCGAAGCCATGAGCCGTTAAATAAAAAAATGTAAATATAAATATATAAACAAAATCAATATAAATATATAAATATACATATAAATATAAATAGATATAAATATAAACAGATAAAAATAAATAAATACATAAATAAATAAATAAATAAAAAAAAATATATATATATATAGGCTAGAGAGTTAGGGTTTGGGGAGAGTTTGGGGGAGTAGGTTTCAGTTCAGGGTGCAAGGGTGCATGGCTTGGGGGATTTGGGCCTTTGGGGTTTAGGATTCTTTTGGGTGTTCGGGTTCAGGGTTTCGGGTTTTGGAGTTCAGGGTTTTGGGGGTTGGGGGTCTTGTTTTGTTCGGTTTTAGGGTTTTGGGGTTTTGGGGTTGTGGGGTTTCGGGGGTTCCGGATTAGGCTTTACAGGGGCTTAAGGTTTGTTAGGGTGTTTTGGGTTTTGGGAATTTAGGGGACTTAGGTTTCAGGTGAAATGCAGGGTTCAGGGTTTAGGGTACTAGGGTTGAGGGTCTAGGGTTGGGGTTTAGGGTTTAGGGTTCAGGGTTTAGGGTTTTAGGGTTTAGGATCTATGATTTAGGGCTGAGGGACCGGGTGGGATTCCAGCGGGTGTCGGGTTAGGGGCTTAGTGAATGGGCCTGGTTCTAGAGTTTGTCGGGCAGTTTAACGTTGTGTTTGGGTTTCATGTCATCGGCTTTCGGATTCAGGTTTACAGGAACTCCAAACTCCTAGGTTTAGGGCTTAGGGATTCGGGTCCGGGTTAAATCTCCTTTACACCCTGAATCCTACCTAAAGCCTCTAAATCCTGGATTACCCCCAGAAGCCTCAAAACCACCCAAGACTGACCCTAAACCCTAAACCCTGAATGGCATGCGTGCTGCCGAAGCCTGGTTGACTTTGCATCGTGTGGAGAGCGCCCGTGCGCAGGGCGCAGTTGAAGAACAGTGCAACTTTTTGATGCGCAGGCGCACTGCATGTCATACGCAATCTTGGAAGTTGAAATTGGAATATGTCACATGTCTCTTTTTCGCCTCGACCGTTGCCCTTTGACGGACCCCGAATCCAGACCCCGGATATGCCATGCACCCACCGTGATTGCCCCGCACCAGTCCTCCGCCCCCGGCGACGTGGTGGACTTACTTGAGAGCATACCTGTCACTTAAGGTAGGTTGTTTCATTTTCAGAGAGGCTTTTGCCCTAAGCTCAATCCTGAAGCCCTTAACCCAAGCCTTAAACTTTGGGAGCTTAGAACTCGCAAGCTGCCGCGACGCGAATGATGCCAAGGCCCTTCATGGGCCCTAAGTGGCAGCGACATGCCACAAACCCTACTCAGATTGAGGGTGTGTAATGCTTCGGGGATAGCCTTAAACCCTAATCCCTACAGCCCGCACAGTTGAACCCCAACGCCTTAAACCCTCAAACCCGATGCTTAAACCGCAAAGAAAGCCGAAGCCCCCTGAACCCCCCCTAAACCCCCTTGAAACTCCCTAAGCCCCCAAAACCCCTAAACCCCTCCCCCCTCAACCGAGACCTCCTCAACCGAAACCCCTCCGCACAGCCCCAAACCCTAAACTCTCTCTCTCTCTCTCTCTCTCTCTCTCTCTCTCTCTCTCTCTCTTAACCCTAAACCCTAAACCTTAAACCCTAGACCCTAACCCTAAACCCTAAACCCTAAACCCGTCAAAACCCTAAACCCTAAACCCTAAACCCTAAACCCTAAACCCTCAACCCTCAACCCTCAACCCTCAACCATAAGCCCTAAACCCTAAACCCGAAACCCTAAACCCTAAACCCCCTGAGCTCCCCGCGAAAACCAAGGGACCGGCGGGCCCCGGCCATCGAGCACATAGCGGAGCACCTTCAGGCAACGGGGCCCAGTAGGGTTTAGGGTTTGCGGTTTGGGATTTAGGGTTTGGGGTTTAGGGTTTAGGGTTTAGGGTTCAGGGTTTGGGGTTTAGGGTGTAGGGTTTAGGGCAGGTAGAGGCATCCTAAACCCTCAGGGTTTAGGGGGGTTGGGGTTTCGGAGCATGAGAGCATGAGAAGGACCTGGACACCACAAAGGAGGCCTGTTGGGTGCCGGTCGAAGCTGCGCCGGCGGATGTCAGCGAGAAGTACCCGGTCGATTTGTCGCATGTGGCTCAGGGTTTAGGGTTTAGAGTTTCGGGTTTAGGGTTTGGGGTTTCGGGTGCAGGGTATGCCCGGATCATCAAGGAAGCCTTCCAAGGCAATCAATCCCGCTGGCTGGCGGTCGCGATTCGAAACCCTAAACCGTGGCTCGTCCGGCCATCCTGGTCGGGGCCCGGTCCGTGGTTGGCACGGTCATTGCCATGGTTCGTGGGCCGGTCACTCAAGAGGTTCAGGGGTTTTAGCCCCTTTAGGAGTTAGGGATTTCGCGTTTTTAGGGGTCTAGAGTCTAGGAGGTTTAGGGGCTGTCGGGGTTTAGGCTTCAGTTGGCTTTTAAGGGGGTATAGGTGGGGTTAGGGGGGTTGCTTAAAAGGCGGCTTAAGGGGGTTCAGGGCTTTCGGCGAGCCCCAAATGGGGTTTTAGGGTTTATGGCCCTTTTGGGGTTCCTTTTCATTACGGAGCCCTATACGAAGGGAACCCCAAAAAACGACCAAAAGGAACCATCAGATAGAGAACTGCCCAAATCCAGTGCCCTAAGGGCACATGGTACACAAAGCTTCAAAACTCTTCATAGGACCCCTAAACCCCAAACCCTACACCTTAAGCCCTAAACCCTAAACCCTAAACCCTGAGACCCTAAACCC
>CAJNDS010002440.1:336984-424484 GCA_905221605.1 Symbiodinium natans
AGGGATTCGGGTTTAGGGTTTAGGGTTTAGGGTTTAGGGTTTAGGGTTTAGGGTTTAGGGTTTAGGGTTTAGGGTTTAGGGTTTAGGGTTTAGGGTTTAGGGTTTCGGAGCTTGGGTTTGGCGCCCTGGCTCTCACTCTCTTTTCGTTCACTTTGCTCTCGCGTTTATACTATCATATCCGCGGGATTGTAACCGCGCTCACATCCTTCGTTCACTTGTTCACTCAGGAAGTTCACTCTATTTGTGTAATTCTTACCGTGAGCTGGCGAATCCCTAAAAGCCTTATTGAATGTACTAAAAGGGCAATGAATAGCGCGCCTTTTAGTAAATTTAATACGCGCTTGTGTTTTTCACCCTTTAATGCTGTAGGTAAATGCCGCATTATATATTAAGTCTTTTAGAGGGTCTTTTGACACAACAGGAAAGGGCCCTTAATTAATGTATAAGTTTCCTTGGCCCATAATGCCAATGCGCCCATAGACGGGGCAAAAGGCATGTTAGCATTATGGGCCCCGGAACAGTATGGTAATTAAGGGCCCTTTCATGCTGTGTCAAAAGCCCGTTGCGGTCACCGGAATCTAAGGCAAACCACTATAGCCCTGAAACCCTAAACCCCCGAAACTCTAAACCCTCTGCACCCTTTAAGCCTTAAACCCTTAGAGCCCTAAACCCTTAAAGCCCTAAACCCTAAACCCTAAATCCTAAGCCTTAAAACCCTAAACCCTAGACGATCCCGAAGCCCCTCATTCCTAGATCACACCGTGTCCCGCCGGCTACGTGGAGGTTCAGGGTATTTGTAACCCCATTCATACTTACAAGCCCCCTAAGTGTAGACTTATGATTGGGGTTATAAACACCCTAAATCCCCAAACCCTAAACCCTAAACCCTAAACCCTAAACCCTAAACCCTAAACCCTAAACCCTGAACCCTAAACCCTAAACTCTAATTGGATGTATAAGTACCCATGAACCTCCAAGTAAGGTGCTGCCCAAGTTTCAAGTCCACCTCGCCTTGGAGAAGTTCCCAGGCGCCACCTGTAGCCCTGCAGGGTTGGTTTGGGGTTTAGGGTTTAGGGTTTAGGGTTTAGGGTTTAGGGTTTGGGTTTGGGGTTTAGGGTTTAGGGTTTAGGGTTTAGGGTTTAGGGTTTAGGGTGGAGCAAGCGTGTAGAGTTGTGCTAGATCTTGTTACTACGATTGTTCTTCTCTTTGTAATCCTTATCATTCTTGTGATTAAGTCTTCAGCAAGGACACAGGGTTTCCCCCTTCTCAGTGTGCCTTCTTCCAACTGCAAAGCGCCATGGATGGAAGGTAGCATTCCAACTTGGCAATCTCAACCAGAGCTTTGCAGTTTTCTAGCTTGACCTTCGGCATGCTTCTTCTCCTTGTTATCCTTATCATTCTTGTTATTAAGTCTTCAGCAAGGAAGGACACAGGGTTTCCCCCTTCTCATCACCATGCTCAAGAAGAACGGCATCCTGCCGGCTTGGAAAGCGGATCATTGAAGTGCAGCAAGCAAGACCAGCAAGATCTGGACGCAGAGGTGCAGCCACCACACATTCCGTCTCTCCCCCAACCTGAAACCCTATGCCCTAAACCCTAGACCCTAAAACCTAAGCCCTAAACCCTAAACCCTAAACCCTAAGCCCTAAGCCCTAAACCCTAAACCCTAAACCCCAACCCTAAGCCCTAAACCCTAAACCCTAAACCCTGAACCACAAACCCTAAACCCTAAACCCTGAACCCTAAACCCTAAACCTGCTGTGGTTTGATGCAAGAACAAAAAGGAAAAACATGCACAACAACATAAGCTACTACAAAGATGGAGACGTCAAACATGCAACAACCTTTCATGAATGCATAGTTTAGAATTTTCGTTATACAAAAACACCGCAAAAGATCGAACAACATGTGAGCTAACGAGAAGTATTTTCGAAAACTAGAATGGCATTCTCAAAGTTAAACCAAATACAAACATTTCCCCCTGAGCCCTTGTTTTGTTTTTTTTTTGGGGAGGCGGGCCTTCTCTTAAGGGTGTCTTTGGGCATGTTCTTCAAGCCCCCTCGACCGTTGAAAGCCCCTTAGCCCGAAAATCTGCCTACCACCCGAAAGGCTCAAAATCCCTGAAACCGTCCTCATGCAAGCACCCGTGAATTCCCGACGAAAAACTCCAACCCTCTTCCCTCCCAAATCTGAAACCTCAAGCCCCAAACCCTCAACCTTAAACCCTAAACCCTAAAGCCCAATCCCTAAACCCTAAATCCTAAGCCCTAAACCCTAAATCCCAAACCCCTATCCCTCAACCCTAAACCCTAAAACCCAACCCCTAAACCCTAAATCCTAAGCCTTAAACCCTAAACAAACCCCCCTTTTCAAGGGGAACCCCAAGCAACCCCCTTTTTTCAGGGGAGCGGCTGGCGTGCTTGGACATAGCCATCCCGGGGCTGGCAGTGTGCCTTTGGCGCCTGCGAGAGGGGGGGCGGGGCTGGAGGGGCTTTATGGGCTTTGGGGGGGGGGGGGGGGTGGTTTAGGGTTTAGGGTTTAGGGTTTGGGGGTAGGGTTTAGGGGTTTAGGGGTTTAGGGCTCCTGGGGTTTCGGGCTTGGGGTTAGGGTAAGGGGGGGTAGGGTTTAGGGCTTTTTGGGTTTAGCGTGGTTAGGGTTTGGGGATGCCGGGGGGTGTAGGGTTCAGGGTTTCGGGCTTCAGGGGTTAAGGGTTTAGGGTGGTTATGGTTTATGGCTTCGGGGGCTTAGGACCGAGCTTATGGTTTAATTAGGATTTAGGGGGTGTAGGGTTTTGTGGTTTTTAGGGTTTGCTGGGTGTAGGATGTTGGTGTAGGGTTTAGGGCTTAGGGCTTCGGCGTTTAGGGTTTAGGGTGGCTTATCGTGAAAGAGCTCCTTGGGGTTTAGGGTTTAATTGGGGCTAAGGGGGTTCAGGGTTTTGGGGGGTTCAGGGTTTTGGGGGTTTAGGGCTTTGGAGCTTGGGGGCATACGGGTTTAGAGCTTGGGGCGTAGGATTTAGGGCTCATAAGGCATGTGCCTATGATTTTTCATGAAGGTGCCTTCGATTCCCACTTAGTACTTGGGGTTTAGGATTATGGGAGATTTTCGGCTTTAGGGGACCCCTATTTGGGAAATCCCTAAACCCTAAACCCCATGGGTTTAGGGTTTAGGGTTTAGGGCTTAGGGTTTAGGGTTTAGGGCCCAAAGTGTAAGGTGTGAGACTTGCGAGCAGGAGCAGTGGGGTTGAACGCCAAGGGACGAAGGAGCCCCAAGAAGGGACTAAACACCCTAAACCCTAAACCCTAAACCCTAAACCCTAAACCCTAAACCCTAAACCCTAAACCCTAAACCCTAAACCCTAAACCCTAAACCCCAAAATCGGCCAATCTGGGACATTTCGTTTGAGACGCCCCGTATCTCTTTTTGGGGGCAGTATCAAGCCCTAACTTTTCCTCAAGCCTCAACCCTACGCCCCGAGTAGCCCCCGACTGAACCTTAAACCCCCCTAAGACCCCCAGGCCCTAAACCCCGTAAACCCTCTAAACCCCGTAAAGCCCCTAAACCCCCTGAACCCCCTGAACCCGCCAAACTCCTAAGCCCCCTGCACCGTAGATCTAACCCCCCGAAACCCTCCCCAAACCCCGAAACCCCAAACCCCCAACCCTAAACCCTAAACCTTCTTCCAGGTGCTACTCCAGCCATCTCGACTGCAGGCTGCCTGCTTGACCCCCCAAAGCTTCCCTGCCAAAACCCTAAACCCTAAACCCCAAACCCTAAACCCAAAACCCCAAAATCGGCCCTTCCTCTAAGATATCCGGGATATTTGGAGTTCAGGGTTCAGGTGGAGGTTTAGGATTTTTAAAGCTTAGGATTCCTTTTGGTTTGGGGTTTTGGCGTTTGGGGCGCAGGGGGTAGGATTTTGGGCTCCAGTGCTTAGCTGCTTTTCGGGTTCAGGGCTTCAAGCTTCGGGTGCCTTACTCTGGCCGAGAAGGATGAAGGCTACAGCTAGGGTTTAGGGTTTAGGGTTTGGGGTTGAGGGTTTATAGGGTTTAGCGTGTCCGGTTCCGGGTTTCGGGTTAAGGGTTCCCAAATGCGCTGTTTCAAGCAGTGCAGGGCCGGGTTGGAGCGTACATGTACTCGCCCAAAAGCCGCACGAACGCATCGCAGAAAAAGAAGGCCGTGCTCTTGGAGCATGTGAGCAGGCGTAAGACAAACTGCCCTGAACTTCCGGAACTTCCACTTCTTGCCTGGAACAGAGTCCTTGACGTTGCGCTCAAGCAAGTAGCCAAAGAACCACTGTACGAAACGCACCTGCGCAAGCGGCATCCCTGTCCTGCACGTCGCTAGAACGCGGGCTTTCGCCACATGTCAGTTCATTACATGTCTTGCTTCATCCAGCTTGGAAAGCACAAGCTCCATACGAACTTTTGCCGCAAACATCCGGAGATACCCGTTTAAGGCCCCTGGCTCCCCCCCCCTCCCCCCCTCCCCATCCCCCCCTCCCCCCCTCCCCATCCCAAGCCACTTGCGGAGCCAGAGTGAGCGGTTCCTGACAGCGGTCGGCGGAAGAACCCTAAGCATTGAAACCTCGAAGGGTGTTAGGGGTTTCGGGTTTAGGGAAAAGGGTTTAGGGTTTAGGGGTGTAGGGCTTAGGGTAGCTTGGATTCTTGAAAGGTATCTCTCGGTCTTTGGCAGCTCTGTCGCAGCGACGGAGCACTCGACTGAGATCAGAGGCCGTTCGGGGTTACAACTTGGCATGTCTCCCATTAGGGGCACCCCTTTGGGGGGTTGTGGACCCCAGACCCCAAACCCGAAAGCACCAAAACCCCCTCTCTTTCATATGTATGTTTAAAAGCTAATGCCCAAACCCAAACTACGTAGGGTCGATATTGGGTGTCGAACCCCAAAATTTGGGGTGCCAACCCTCATGCCCAGCCCCGAAATAAGGTCAATTGTGGAACCCAGCCCCGATTTGGGTGCCAACCCTAGTGCTCAGCAATTGGTAGCTTCACCGGTCTCTTTTTGGGGTTCAGGGTTTAGGGTTTAGGGTTTAGGGTTTAGGCCCTCGCCGTGATTTTTTTGGGGGATGGGGCATGCCCAGACTACCAGGCAAGCAAAACCCTAAGCCGAAGAACTCGCCCGAAAGCCTCAGCCCCGGGACTCGAAGCTTGCAGCCCCAAAAAGCCCTGAACCATGAACCCTGAACACTGTTCAAGGTGTAGGGTTTAGGGTTTAGGGTTTAGGGTTTAGGGTTTAGGATTTAGGGTTTAGGGTTTAGGGATCCTAAGCCCTTGAACCCCTGAACCCCTAAGCGGGTTCAAGTGAAACGCAGGCCTGACGACCCCACACCCGACTTCCCAAACCCTCCCCAACCCGAGATTTCCGGACCCCCCCAAGCACCTAAACCCTACACCCCAAGCCCCAAAACCCTAAACCCTAGACCCTAAACAACTCTAAACCCTAAACCCCAGACCCTAAACCCTAAACCCGAAATCGCCAAAAAGAGGCACTTCGCAAGAGATCCTCCGTTGGGACGCGCTGCGCGTGGTGTCGCGGAACTTCGGCGACCTGGCACGCGAGGCGCCGGCTTTAGGGGTGCCCGAGGGCTGGGTTTAGGGTTTAGGGTATAGGGTTTCGGGTTTAGGGTTTAGGGTTTAGGGTTTAGGGTTCAGGGTTTAGGGTTTAGGGTTTAGGGTGTCGGGTGTAGGGTTTAGGGTTTATCATGGTTTACGGCTTAGGGCTTGGGATATAGGGTTGGGCGTGGGGTGTAAGGTTCACGGGGCCCCTAGAAATACAAACAACCGCAGCAAGGGTATCCAAGAGATGGGTTTAGGGTTTAGGGTTTAGGGTTTAGGGTTTAGGGTCGAAATCAGGGTCCCTTTTTACGTCCTCTATGTACTATGGCACCCCAAAAGGGACCCTAATTTAGAGAGAACTGCGCGGATGGTACAGGCTTTTCGATCGGGGATGTGATGTTCAGGGCCGCTACGGCAAGTAAGAGCCTGAGCTCCAAAACCGAAGCCCGGAACCCTAAACCCTAAACCCTAAACCCTAAACCCTAAACCCTAAACCCTAAACCCTAAACCCTAAACCCTAAACCCTAAACCCTAGACCCTAGACCCTAAACCCTAAACCCTAAACCCTGAACCCACCCAAATCCCGTAAGCACTCAACACACCCCAACCCCAAAATGTGCAAACCTAAAAAACCTCCGTCAACCCTGAAACCCTTCGAAGAACCTTGGGGTTTCAGGATTCCAGGCTTCAGAGTTAAGGGTTTGGGATTTAGGGCGTCCCTCAGGTGCTTCGAAAACCCTAAACCCTAAGCCCTAAGCCCTAAGCCCTAAACCCTAAGCCCTAAGCCCTAAACCCTAAACCCTAAACCCTAAACCCTAAACCCTAAACCCTAAACCAGAGAGCGGCTCTCCTCCCGAAGGTCCGGATCTCCGGGCAAGCGCATCCGCAGCTCCGCCGGCTCTGGCCGTACCTGAGGCCCTTGCGCGGCTTTGGGTTTAGGGTTTAGGGTTTAGGGTTTAGGGTTTAGGGTTTAGGGTTTAGGGTTTAGGGTTTAGGGTTTAGGGTTTAGGGTTTAGGGTTTAGGGTTTATGGTTTCGGGAGGTTTCGGGAGTCTCCCGGTTCAGGGTTTTGGATATAGGGTTCGGGATATTTGGTTTGGGGTTTAAGGTTTGGGATACAGGGTTGGGTTCAAGGTTGGCGTTTAGGGTTTAAGGTTTGGACTTCGCAATTCGTGTGTCGTGTGATGGTCCGGGCACCCTTTCTTCCCTTTTTTCTGCGGATACTGCGGGAGCCGAGCCTAAAAGCCCTTACCTAACCCCCAAACCTTAAACCCCAAAATCTGAATCACAATGCACACAAACCCGAAACCCCCCCCCCAAGCCCCCCTTGGCAGGAACTTCCCGGGGCTGCGCAGCTTTGCACCCTATCCGGAGGCGTGTGATTCAGGGTTTGGGTTCAGGGTTTAGGGTTCAAGGGTACAAGGTTCAATGGTTTAGGGTTTCGGGTTTGGGGTTTAGGGTTTAGGGTTTAGGGTCTAACCCTAAACCCTAAACCCTAAACCCTAAACCCTAAACCCTAAACCCTAAACCCTAAACCCTAAACCCTAAACCCGGCTTTAGGGTTTAGGGCAGAGCTCAGGACTCCTCGGGGCTTGAGGCCTTGGGGTGTTTTGTGGCTGTTTGGGATTTCTTGGGGTGATGAGCCTCACCCTAAACCCTAAACCCTAAACCCTAAACCCTAAACCCTAAACCCTAAACCCTAAACCCTAAACCCTAAACCCTAAACCCTAAACCCTAAACCCTAAACCCTAAACCCTAAACGCCAAACCCTGGTTTAGGGTGTTCGGGTTTAGGTTGGGGTTCTTGTTCTTTGTCGGCTCTTTTTTATGTTTTTTTTTTTTTTTTTTTTTTTTTTTTTTTTTTCCGGTGCTTGTCTTTGTGGCCCTTCCTGGGACTTCTTTTGACTCTTGAAGCCGGGGAGGGCTACGAGTCGCGAAGTTGATTAGGGTTTAGGGTTTAGGGTTTAGGGTTTAGGGTTTCGGGTCTAGGGTTTAGGGATTTAAGGTTTAGGGTTTAGGGAGGCCTGTGAGCCTCAGAGTGGTGGGTACTTGAGACCCTGAACTCAAACCGCAAGAGCCCGAGCCTTGATGCGCCGTCGTGGCATTTGGGTGTTTCGGGTTTGGGGGTTTAGGGTTTAGGGGTTTAGGAGTTTAGGGGTTCAGGGTTTAGGGTTTTAGGGGTTAGGGTTTGGGAGTTTAGGGTTTAGGGGTTTAGGGTTTAGGGGGTTTCAGGTTTAGGGTTTAGGATGTGTTTCTTCGGCTCCCGAGAGCCTGGTGGTTTGATTTTAGGTTTTAGGGTTCAGGGGTTTTCGGGTGTTGGGGTTAGAAGGCGCAGGGGTCTAGGGGTTCCGGTTGATGAGCCTAAACCCTAAAACCTAAAACCTTAACCCTAAACCCTAAACCCTAACCCCCTAACCCCTAAACCCTAAACCGCAAACCCCAAACCCCAAACCCTAAACCCTAAACCCTAAACCCCAAACCCTAAACCCTAAACCCCAAACCCTAAACCCTAAACCCTAAACCCCACACCCTAAACCCTAAAGCCTAAAGCCTAAACCCCAAACCCCAAACCCCAAACCCCAAACCCCAAACCCCAAACCCCAAACCCCAAACCCCAAACCCTAAACCCTAAACCCTAAACCCTAAACCCTAAACCCTAGATAAGGGGTTTGGGGTCGGTGTCCCCCAAAAAAGCCAACGTGCGTGGAAGGCGATCGAAGCCTGGTTTCCGGAGCCTTGGCCTCGGTCCTCCGCTGTTGGGGGTTTGGGGTTTAGGGTTTAGGGTTTAGTTTAGGGTTTAGGGTTTAGGGTTTGGGGTTTAGGGTTTAGGGTTTAGGGTTTAGGGTTTAGGGTTTAGGGATGCTTGGAAATCATTTTTTCAATTTTTGGGTACTTTAATTCCTAAGAAACAGCAAAACTTTGTTTTTTCATTTTTTGGGTACTTTAATTCCTAAGAAACAGCAAAACATATCTTTTGCTAGGGTTCCAAGTTCAGTATAGTTTAGGGTTTCGGGTTTAGGGCTTAGGGTTCGGGTTTTTGGGTTTCGGGTTCAGGGTTTAGGGTTGAGTGTTTAGGGTTCTAGGTTTTGGGTTGTGGTTTTGAGGTTTAGGGTTTACGGGGTTGGGGATTTTGAGATAGGGTTACGGTTTCAGGGCGTTACTTTCATTTATTTAGGAGGAGGGGGGGAGCCTGGCTCTAGGTTTTCAGGTTTTCGGAGTTTAGGCTGGGCTTCAGCTATTTTTGCAGTTGGACTCTCTAAGTGCATCTGCGATCTAGCCCCTAAACCCCTAAGCCCCAAAGCCCCCAAACCTTAGAAATCCTGAGCCTACCCGATGAGACAGAGGGATGAGCTAGGGCCTGGGGTTCAGGGTTTAGGGTTTAGGGTTTAGGGGTTTAGGGTTTAGGGTTTAGGGTTTAGGGTTTAGGGTTTAGGGTTTAGGGGTTCAGGGTTTAGGGTTTAGGGCTTTGAGCTTTGGGCTTTGGGCTTAGGGCTCGGGGTTTTGGGCTCAGGGCAAGGCTTAGGGAATTTTATTCTTCAGAATCCCCGAACTCTTAGGTCCTGCACCCCAACCCTAAACCCTATCAACCATAAACCCTAACCCCTATGAACCCTAAACCTTGGGATGTTCCCCTTCTACGAACAGCCCTGAATAGGGATTATAGTCCCCCAATTAGCGTAATCCGTATTGAGGACTATTGGTATATGGGGGAACATTAAACCCTAAGCCCGAATCCTGGCGAGGTCCATGCTGTCTTCCTTGCCCGACGACCTGGCAAAGGCGGGTGTGGCGCCAAAGGAAAAGAAATTTTCACATGGGGGTTTAGGGTTTAGGGTTTAGTGTTTAGGGTTTAGGAAAACAGGGGACCCCCAATATGGACCCCCACATAGTAGAATTCCCTTTGTTATCAGGACCCCCATAAGGTACCCCGAATTTCGGACTCCCCCATATGGCAGCCCCAAGAAGGAGGGTTAAAGGTTTGGGACCCTTCTTGCTACGTACCTGTAGTTTTCCCGCGATTTCTCCTAAACCTTAAACCCTAAAACATGTTCCTGGAGTTCTCCGTCTTGGGGTTCCCGTAGGGCTTGCCTTTGCTCTTCACCGGCGCCTGCGTCGGTCGTCTGAGGGTTTCGGGCGCAGTTCAGAAGGGTTTTTAGGGTTTAGGGTTTAGGGTTTAGGGTTTAGGGTTTAGGGTTTAGGGTTTAGGGTTCAGGGGGTTTAGGGTCCAGGGTGTGGGGGGGGGGCGGGGGGTTCGGGAGCTTAGGGTTCGAGGGTTGGTGCAATGTTCAGGATGCTTGCCTTCAAAGGGAGTCAAGAAACTCAGGCTTATGGAGGTTGAAAGGTCTTCCGTTCTTTAGGGTTTAGGGTTTAGGGTTTCGGGACCCCACATGTCAGGATGTAATATAGGGGCCTTAACAATTAGAACAGGGGTTTGGGGGTTATGATCGTAGAATTAGACAGGGACCATAAGGGAAGACTATTCGTAATTATTTCGATCCGTTCTTGTATTTGGGGCTCAGGGTTTCGCCATCAATCCTCTTTTTCGGGTTTCGGGTCGGCTTCGGAGGGGCCGTACTGTCGCAGGCCCTGGCGCAACCGAGCGTTGGGAGGCCCGCCGGGTTAGGGTTTAGGGTTTAGGGTTTAGGGTTTAGGGTTTAGGGTTTAGGGTTTAGGGTTTAGGGTTTAGGGTTTAGGGTCGCCAAACCCTAAACCCTAAGTACTCAATACCCAAACACCTAAGTACCAAGTGCCCTAAGATCTGACGGTTTGTCAAAGAGGCATATGAGCAATCTTTGCAGGCAGAGCCCGAAACACGACATTGCGACCCTAGAGAGGGGTTAAGCCCTAAACCCTAAACCCTAAACCCTAAACCCTAAACCCTAAACCCTAAACCCTAAACCCTAAACCCTAAACCCTAAACCCTAAACCCTAAACCCTAAACCCTAAACCCTAAACCCTGAACCCTGCAGGGTTCAGGGTTCAGGATCCCTTCAACCCGAAGCTCTCAAGTTGCCGTTGGTTAGTGGGAAATCAGGGAATGAGGTACCCCATATAATCCCTTAAAGGGTATACATAGGGGGATATAGGGTACCTCATTCCCTCATTCCCAGTAGGTAAAGGTGAAGGATACGTTTCTTGATGGCCCTGCGGAAGTTTGTAGTCATCCCCTCATGGCTCGGAATGGCGTTGGGTAGCTTTCCATGCGAGGATGCCCAGTAATTAGACAGAACCCTTACTCTGTTTTTGAGGGATTACGTGCCCTTAACAACACCCCTAGACCCGAACAATCGCAAACCCCACAGACCCCAAGTCCTTCCATTGTTAGGTTGTTGGTTGTTTTTCTCGCTCGCCTCAAGCCCTAAACCCCTCAACCCCAAAACGCTAAGCCCTAAGCCCCTAGACCCAACGCAAGTTTGGTCTGGCCCTGAACCCTGAACCCCGAACCCGAAACCCTAAACCCTAAACCCTAAACCCTAAACCCTAAACCCTAAACCCTCACAGGCAGACGACGTGGGTGCTGGATTGCCCCATGCTCCGCGTACCGCTGAGCCCATGGCTCAGCAAAATGCTGCGAGAGGGCACGGATGGTTTCGGTTTCGGGCTCGAGTGTAGGGTTGAGGTTTAGGGCTTGGGGTGTAGCGTTTAGGGGTTAGCGTTTAGGATTCAGGGTTTAGGGCTTGGGGTGTAGCGTTCGGGGGTGGGTGCTTTTAGGGGTTGGATTCTTTTTCTTCGTTGGGTGCCCTGAACCCTCAACTCCTCATCCCCTGAACCCTCATGCCAGGGCGCACCCACGGGATCCCTAAACCCCAAACCCCAAACCCCAAACCCCAAACCCCAAACCCCAAACCCCAAACCCCAAACCCCAAACCCCAAACCCCAAACCCCAAACCCCAAACCCCAAACCCCAAACCCCAAACCCCAAACCCCAAACCTAAACCCTAACCCCAAACCCTGAACATGATGCTGCCAAGCTTGCAGCTGTCCTCGGATGGGCGGAGAACTCATGCCATAGGAGGAAAGAAACCGACTCCGTCGCACAAGGGCTACAGCAGGGTCTCCAAGACCCCTTAATTAAGGAAAAGACCTTAAATCATAGGGTTTAGGGTTAGGGTTTAGGGTTTAGGGTTTAGGGTTTAGGGTTTGGGGTTTAGGGTTTAGGGTTTAGGGTTTAGGGTTAGGGTTTAGGGTTTAGGGTATAGAATTTAGGTCATATCAGGGTTCCTAGTATAATTTCAGGGATATTCCTTAATTCAGGGGTTTTTGGAGTCTCTGGCCTACAACAGGGTCTCCGACTGACGTGTACAGCGCAGCTCAAGCCTTGTTGTGGGCAAGTCATCCCTATCCCGGGCATGAGGCTGGGTGGAGGGTTCAAGTTCAGAACCCTCAAACCCTAAACCCTAAACTCCCAAACTAGGGGGCCCTAAGCCATTGGCAGTTTAGGGTTTGCGTGGGTTTGGGTTTTCGGGTCCTGCCCCCGCACCTGAACTACCTGTTTCATGATCGAGAGTCGTCGGAGGCTTGACCTAAACCCTAAACCCTAAACCCTAAACCCTAAACCCTAAACCCTAAACCCTAAGCCCTAAACCCTAAACCCTAAACCCTAAACCCTGAACCCTGAACCCTGAACCCTGAACCCTGAACCCTAAAACCCTAAAACCCTAAACCCTAAACCCTAAACCCTAAACCCCAAACCCCAAACCCTAAACCCTAAACCCTAAACCCTAAACCCTAAACCCTAAACCCTAAACCGCACACCCTAAACCCTAAACCCTAACCCTAAACCCTAAACCCTAAACCCTAAGCCCTAAGCCCTAAGCCCTAAGCCCTAAGCCCTAAGCCCTAAGCCCTAAGCCCTAAACCCTAAACCCTAAACCCTAAACCCTAAACCCTAAACCCCAAGCCCTAAACCCTAAACCCAATTTATCGGGGTTTTCCGGGCCCCTCCCTCCGGACCTCTTCAGCTCTGCCCACGAGAGGTCCCATTGAGCATCTTCGCAGAGCTTCAATTTCGGTTGCATGCGTGCTTGTTTTTTGTATCGCGCTCGCTATTGTTGCTGTGCTGCTGCCCTGACGCTGCGACCTCTTCCGAAGGTTGGGCCTCTGTACTTTTCAGTGACAAGTGCCCAGGGTGGTCTTCCGCGTCCAAAATACAGACGAGTGTCCTTTGGCAACCCCTTCAGTGTGACTCACAGTGTGACTCACGTGAACTGCTGGGGATCTTCAGGATACGGACGCATCTGGGAAGTTGCGACGTGAGGCAGCAATGGGCGACTTCACCGCGGGCGCTTGATCGTTGCGCCAACAAGATGATGCGCTTCGTCGGCTTCTGGCAAGAAAGTGGGTCGACGTATGCTGCAAGTGCCAATGGCTTCGGCGGCTCCGGCAGCACCTTTGTTTATCTTGGCGCTCTAGGAAACAGCTAAAATGATTGCTACGAGGGCGTCGGTGTGGAGTCCAGCGCTGACTGGGGTGAGGAGGATTGCCTTGATGTCGTCGGAGATTTGTGGTCTGCGTAGCTAGCTACGGCGAGCAGTGGCGTGGGGACTCGAGGAGCGACTGCGGCAACATGTCGATGAGTGCAGAGAGACATCATTGTTGAGTGATGCGGAGATTGAAGATTGCGTGCCATTCTTCATTCTTTCCTGAACAACAAAGGTATGTCTGCGACTTGCCTGTGGCTGAGGGTCAGCCTCTTGCGCTGGATCTGTTAGCGGGCATGCGTCAGCTCTGCAATGACACGGATGCCGTGTTGCCTGCTCTGCTGGCGGATGGAGCGCCGACGGGTGTTCAGCAAAAGCACCCCCCCTCAGGGGTGTGGCGGCCTGTAGATGTTTGCAGAACGGCCTCCTTTAGACTTGCTCGCTGAGGCGCAAGACCACTTTGGTCAGGCAGGTGCTGGCCGACTCGGACTTGTGAACAACGCGCCGCGCATTGTGGCGGGCGATAGCGTAGCGTCGAAGGCTAGCGTGCTCGGCCTTCCCATCGTGACATTTGACGTTGTGTGGGTAGAGGGCTTGGGTATTCCCTATGTGCGGTGCCAAATGACGCTGGCGGAGTAGCTGGTTGCGCTACCGTGCTTGCCACTATATAATCGGGCGGCGTGCTGCGTTTGCGCGGATAGCACGTCGTGTCTTGCAGCTGAGACACTTTCTGGTGACGTATGTCGATGACATGCTCGCTCTATTTCCAAGGCCTGTTCCTTCGAGGATGGCAGTCTTTGTGATTAGCAACGTTTCCGGAAGCAACACACGTGCGGGTTCTTGCAGGGTTCCGTTGTCTTTTAGTGCCTGGAAGGAAGGTGTTGCATCGCGATCTGGAGAGCATATGGGATTACTTTCGTGGTTCACCGCAGGGTGCGCTGGTTACGACCCTGGCTTCGACAGCTATTTCAATGTTTTGTCACAAGCCAGCGCTAACGATGTACTGTTTGGATGGCATGCAGCGATGCGAGATCCTGGAACATTGCGGCTCTGAGGGGATTATCAGACGTACGGCTAAGTTATCAGACATTCCAGACGGGTGGCACGTTCTTCAGACAGGGAAGCACTGCTGGGGTGAGTCAGAGGATACGATGCGAATGTATTCGTCTTCCGAGCGGGTTTGATCCAAGTGGATCGACCCTGCTGGGGGCACGGGGTTGCAGTCCGGGTCTCAGCAGAGGACCCAAAGTTTCGCGGTAAATTCGTAGGCTCGTAGATGCCAACGTGCAGGTACACCTGGGTGAGCGCGAGGGCCTGTGTGTTCTGGCGGGCGCGGACGCGTTTGGTCGAAGAAATGTTGAGGGGCCCTCGGTGGTTTACGCCTGGCCTGGGCGGGAGTATGATTGATGCGGGGAGCGTTATGGCTGGTTCTCGTTGCAGAGGATGGGCGGTTTTGTGCCGATGGCGAGCGCATGCGTTTGCAGACCCTCATTGCAGCCTCCGAGGCACGAGAGCAGCTGGTCTTGTGATGGCGTGTTACAGGAATATCCTGCGGAGTGACTGCTTTGTCTTGGTGATTTGGTGCCGCGACAGTTCTGCGACATCGATGGGGTTGTCGGAGCTGTGGCTAAGTGGTCTGCCATGAAGCGCCCTTTGTCAGATGTGGTGCAGCCTATGACATTGCTGGCCGACACAATGGCTTAGAGTTTTTTTGTTTTTTTCTTCTCGCCTTTGGGTGTCGAGGCGCTCCCCCTACAGTGAACGGTAAAACCCGAAAAAAAGTTTGGGTTTAGGGTTTTGGCGTTTTAGGTTTTTTGGTGTTCGGGGTTCTGTTCGTAGGGGTTTAGGGCTTTCTGGGTTTAGACTGATGCAGGGGTGTCGCGTTTTCAGGGTAGGTTGTAAGGCTGGTGGATTCTGGTTGTAAGCTTTCTCGGTTTACGGGTTTCGGGGTTTAGAGGCTAAGGGGTTTTGGTTTCGGGGCTGCAAGCGTTGAACGTCTTTCGGGTTTCAAGATTTCTCAGAAGTCACAATTTCAAAAGAAACCTGGTTCTCACTTGCGGCTAAAACTCTAAACCCTTGATTCTTGATCTTGACCTCGTTTCAATAACCCCCCCGTCCCAGAATGAGGTCAACATTAAACCGTGAACCCGAAACCCTAAATCCTAAACCCTAAGCCCTAAACCCTCAATCCTAAATCTTAAGCCGTAAAGCCAGAAAGCCCGAAACCCCAAACCCTAAGTCAACAGACCAAGGCTCGGAGTTAGTGACGGCTTCGCCGGCACCGCCGGTGCTGGACATTGTGGCGCTGAACTTCCAGTTGAGCTACAGCTCGGGCCTTTGCAGGATTCAGGGTTTAGGAGGCTTTAGGGTTTAGGGCTTAGGATTTTGGATTTAGGGTTTAGGGTCTCCCTAAACTTAAACCCCAAACCTTGAGCCACTGAACCCAAGCCTGAAGCCGTGAACCTTGGACCCTACCCCCCCCCCCCCCCACCCTAGAATCTTCGGCTCTGCTGGGTTTTGGAGTATACTTTAATACTTTGTTTTAGTTCTGGGTTCCGATTCTAGTTGCTTGTACCTAAAAAGTGTATACACTTTTTCCAGGGTCTACTCCAAAGCGGGGTCTAAGCCCTGAGCCCCAGCCTTCCAAACCCCTCAAGCTCGCTGGGGCTTAGGCCAGGGAGCTTGAGGCTTCGTATGCTATCTCATTTTTGTTTGTGAGGCTTAGCATTCAGGTTTAGGGTTTAGGGTTTAGGGTTTAGGGTTTAGGGTTTAGGGTTTAGGGTTTAGGGTTTAGGGTTTAGGGTTTAGGGTTTAGGGCTTAGGGTCTAGGGTCTAGGGTTTAGGGTTTAGGATGGGCGGGCGACCCTTCTAGTAACCTCTCAAAGGTGCAGTCCAGGGCTCAAGGCGCTCAGCCTTTGTTGGCTTTGTGAAATGTAGGGCTTACTGGCTGGTTCTTGGTAGGGACTAGGGGAATGAGGTACCCCACCAAATCCATGAAAGGGCATAAGGGCCCTAAGTTTCTCAGTCCCTACTAAGAACCAGTGGGTTCAGGGTAGTTCAGGGTTCAGGTAGTTGAGGGTTTCGGATTTAGGGTTACCCTGGGATTTAGGGTTTGGGGTTTAGGAATTGGGGTTAAGGGTCCTACCTAAGTCCAGGTTGAAGGGCAGCGAGTTGAATTTTCAGGGATCCTGAGCAACCCTAAGCCTAAGCCCTAAGTGGGCAGCTTTGTTAAATTGGCGTGCCCCTGTGGTTTAGGGTTTAGGGTTTAGGGTTTAGGGTTTAGGGTTTAGGGTTTAGGGTTTAGGGTTTAGGGTTTAGGGTCTATGGTCTAGGGTCTAGGGTTTAGGGTTCAGGGGTGAGGGTTTAGGGTTGGTTCAACTACAGACTTGCGAGGCGCTGAGAATGAAGATCCCAAGAAGGAACCCAAGTCAATGGAACCCTCAGCGGGCCTAGGGCTTCTGGGGGCAGGACCGCCCTATAGGGTTTAGCGTTGGGGTTTTTGCGTCTTGAACCCAAGAAGAAACCCTAAACCCTGCACCCCTAAACCCTAAGCCCTACGGCCTTGACCATAAACTCCAGACCCCGAAGCCACAGCCTTGCGCTCTAAAGCCGGCCTAATCCCTAAACCCTACCCACACAAGATGCCCCGATCAGGCTCTCTGCACGGCGTTCATTCCCTCCGCCTCCCGAAGGCTGCGCGACCCAGATCCCAGGGTTTAGGGTTTAGGGTTTCGGGTTTCGGGTTTCGGGTTTAGGGTTTAGGGTTTAGGGTTTAGGGCTAGAAAGCAGAACCTTTCACAGACCTCTAAGCCCTAAATCCTCGACCATAATTTGGGGGTCTTTTCCCCCGCACCCTGGAGGGCTTTTTCGGGGAGCTTCACAAGGTTTAGGCTTGCAGGGCTTTGGGGTTTTGTGGGTTGAAGGGCTCAGTGAACAAGTTACCCAAATCTCTAAACCCCAAACCCTAAACCCCAAACCCCAAGCCCTGAACCCTAAACCCTAAACCCCAAACCCCAAGCCCTGAACCCTAAACCCCAAGCCCTGAACCCTAAACCGTAAAGCCTAACCCCGCCAAGAAGCTCAAGCCCCCAAGACACGAAAGCTCGACACCTTCAAGGCCAGTCCCGAGAAAGCTCCTTAAGCCCAACCCTAAAAGCCTCAGGCACCCTTAACCTTGAACCCTACAAACCCTACGAACCCTACAAACCCCACAAAGCCTCAAACCCTAAAACCCCCCAAACCCCCCAAACCATTAAAACCCCCCCAAGAGACTTGGGAGCTCCCAAATCTCCCGCAAAGGAGGGGGCGGGGGCGGGGCGGGGGGGGGCGAAAACAGCAACTCGAGAGCCTTGGTGTTACATCAGTTGCACTTTGGGGTTGAGGGTTCAGGGTTTTAGGCTTCAGAGGTTTGTAAGGCTTAGAGGCGTAAGGTTTGTAGGGTTTAGGGTTTAGGGTTGGCATGCTGAGGTTTAGGGGTTTGGGCTTTACGGCCGTTTTTTGCTTGTATTGTTGTTGGGGATACTGATTTGAGCATGCACTTCTCTTCTTGTTCGTGTTCTCATCGTTTTACCAAAGGACGAACCATGTCCTCGAGGCCAAGCCCCCAACAAAGGGTTTGGGGGTAGCTATTTTCTAAAGGTAGTCTGTATTTCGAAAGTTGTCTTTAGGCTATTCAAGGGGTTATGACTGTACCCCTAAAGGTTCGCCTTAACAGCCTTAGCATACTCCGAATATGGCCCTTACATCAGTTTAGGAAGTTTTAAACAGGGTCCCCAAACCCAAGGGTACCACCTTACTGGTCCAGGGTAGAGTCCCTTTAGGGTATTTGTGTGTAGGGTCACCTAAACCCTAAACCCTAAACCCTAAACCCTAAACCCCCTAAACCCTAAACCCTACACCCTGCACCCTAAACCCTAAACCCTAAACCCTAAACCCTAAACCCTAAACCCTAAACCCTAATAAACCCTAGTAAACCCTAATAAACCCTAAACCCTAAACCCCCAACCCTGAGCCCTAAACCGTAAACCCTAAACTGCTTCCCTCTCCGCCCTTCAGGGAGAGGTCCTCTGCCCCAGTGCAGCACCATCGGGCAGGATCGTGGGGTTGGGGAGGGGAGTCTAGGGTTTAGGGTCTAGGGTTTATAGGGTTTAGGGTTCAGGGCTGAGGGTCTAGGCCAGAATGCTGAAGCCTACATAACTAATGCCTGTAGAGCTGCGTAAGATAAGCTGCCCGAAGCATTCCAACTACACAGATCCCTTGAAGTCGGTGTTCCGGCTCAGGGTGTGGGGTTACCCTTAGTTGTATTGTAGGGTTTAGGGTTTAGGGTTTAGGGTTTAGGGTTTAGGGTTTAGGGTTTAGGGTTTAGGGTTTAGGGTTTAGGGTTTTAGGAAGTATTGGGGAACCTTGAGTTACGGGGCAGGAGGGGGGTGGTAGAGCTTGCGGTTGAGGGTCTGCATCTTCGGCTTGGAGTTTAGGATCTGGGGTTAAGGTGAAGGGTCGAGGCCCTAAACCTAAACCCGAAGCCCTAAACCCTAAACCCTAAACCCTAAACCCTAAACCCTAAACCCTAAACCCTAAACCCTAGGCCCCAAACCCTAAACCCTAAACCCGAATCCCTAAACCCTAAACCCTAAACCCTAAGCCCTACTAAACCTACTAAGGCCCAGGCCCAGAGGCGTCTTTTTCCAAGGCAGGATACAATCACAAGAAGCTCAGCCGTAGGAAGAACGAGAAGGTCAAATCAGAAGGCTCGGGTTGAGGGTTTAGGGTTTAGGGTTTAGGGCTTAGGGTTACCCTCCAGACCTGAAAGCCCCGACCTTGAGAAGCACCAGGCCCGAACCCTTTTTGCATCCAGGTCTCTAAGAAGCCATCCAGGCTGGATGTATACCTCCTGAGGCCCAGGCACGCAAGCAGCAGCTGAGGCACCAGAAAACTCTGAGCTCAGCCAACCATGGATGCTCGACCGCCGGGGGCCATGGCAGCGCACGTGGTGGCCCGAATCCCGCAGAGCCCCCGGGCTGGATGAATCTGGCAGAGGACCTGTTCTCCAGGGTTCGGAGACTTCTGCGCCAGAACTACGTCACAATGCCACCGCACAAGAACGATGGGCTGCTGCTGGTTGAGTGTTGCTGATGCCGCGCTGTCCTAGGCGAGCAGACCTTGCCGCCCCAGGCGGTGGCCGAAAGCGGCATGCTTCCGTGGGACCCTAAACCCTGAACCCCAAAACTCTGAAGTCCCTACCCCGAAAACCCATAAACCCCTAAACTTGTAAGCTCTGAACCCCTACACGTTGAAACCTTAAACGCCCCTAAGCCCCTAAATCCCGAAGCACTTAATTCCCCCAAAACCACAAACCCCCAAAACCCCCAAAACCGCCAAAACCCCAAAACCCCGAACACCCCCAAAACCCCTAAAACCCTAACACCCCAAAACTCCGAAACCCCAAAACCCCCCAAACTACCAAAACCCCTAAAACCCGAACACCCCAAAAATCCCAAGCCCCCAAACCCCAAAAACCCAATACCCTAAAGCCCCTCCCAAACCCCAATACCCCAACAAAAACCCAAAACCCCAAACCCCAAACCCTGAACCCAAAACCCCAAACCCCAAACCTTAAACCTCAAACCTTAAACCCTAAACCATACCCCAACAAAAATCCAAAACCCCAAACCCCAAACCCTGAACCCAAAACCCCAAACCCCAAACCTTAAACCTCAAACCTTAAACCCCAAACCCTAAACCCCAAAACCTTATAAACCCCAAACCCTTGAAGGCCGCTTCTGGAGATCTCCGGTGTTGTCGTCGACCGCCTGGGCGACTTTGACCACAACTGGGCCAAGGCTCCGGGAACTCGGTAGGGTTTAGGGTTTAGGGTTAGGGTTTAGGGTTTAGGGTTTAGGGTTTAGGGTTTAGGGTTTTGGGTTTTGGGTTTAGGGTTTAAGGTTTTTCAGGGTTTTCAGGGTTTTCAGGGTTTTCAGGGTTTTCAGGGTTTTCAGGGTTTTCAGGGTTTTCAGGGTTTAGGGTTTTCAGGGTTAGGCTTAAGGTTTTAGGGTTTAGGGTTTAGGGTTTTAGAGTCTAGGGTTTCAGGGTTTCAGGGCGTAGGGCTTTAGGGTTTTATGGTTTAGGGTTCAGGGTTGAGGGTTTAGGGCTTAAGGTTTGAGGGGTTCGGGTTTAAGGTTTTGGGGGTTTAGGGCTTCAGGGTTTTGGGGCTTTGAGTTTAGGGTTTAGTGCTTTGGGTTCCGGGTTTAGGGTTTTAGGGGTTGGATCGGTTTACAGCGGTTGTAGGCGTACGGGGTTCGTTCATACTTGACAGGGTTTATAGGGTTTGAGTAGCGGGCTTAGGGTTGAACTACCCGGTAGTTACCATACAGAATACTTCTTCTATCACTGGCCATTCTAAACGCAGAGAAGCTGCCTGCACTTTAAGGAACTGAACGCTGTCAAGATGCAAGCAGTTGAGAAAGCACCAGTAGATCTACTGGACGTCGTATTTATAAAACAGTGGCCTTGAAAAGATATGTCATGCAGCAAAATAGGATGAACTAGAAGAATGCCTTAGAAACCCCAAACCCCTAGGCCCTTGAACCCCTAAGCCCCCGAACCCCGACACTCCCTAAGCCCTGAACCCAAGATTTGCGGATGCTTCCATAATCTAGGTGTATTGGAATCTCTGGGTATACTCCTGAGCTCAACTCGCAATACGCCGCCTGCTAATTGCTGAAAAACTCTGTGCACCCAAGTCCTTTAGGCCTGGCAAACCGAACTAAACCGAACTGAACCCTAAACCCTAAACCCTAAACCCTAAACCCTAAACCCTAAACCCTAAACCCTAAACCCTAAACCCTAAACCCTAAACCCTAAACCCTCACAGGGAAAGTGCGACCTATGCCACAAGTCGGAAAAGGGCTTGAGTTGGGCTTCAGTCCAGAAGTTATCATAGTTTGACTCGGTAAGCCTTCAACTCAGCTCTCAACCCTAGGGTTGGTTTAGGGTTTAGGGTTTAGGGTTTAGGGTTTAGGGTTTAGGGTTTAGGGTTGAGGGTTGAGGGTTTAGGGTTCAGGGTTTAGGGCTTAGGGTTTAGGGTTTAGGGTCCTCCATCCAAAGCCGCTCCGGCCTCCGCTTTTACAGTGGCTCAGCTCCTTTGCGTCCTCCGCTTGGGTGCGGGGCCCAGCCACGAAGAAGAACACGGGGCACAGCGAGGAGAGAGCGGCTTGAGCTTGGGGGGGGGGGGTCCTGGGGGGGTTTTAGGGGGGGATTTAGGGGGGGGGGGATTTAGGGGGAGTTTAGGGGGGGGTTTGGTGGGGTTCAGGTGGGCTTTAGGTGGGGTTCGGGTTGCTTTAGGGGGGGTTTACGGGTTAAGGATTTAGGGTCTATGGCGGTGGGTGCGGGGGGTTTAGGGTTGCCACAGAGAATTAAGATTCAGGAATCACAGCTTCCAAGCCACACAGCCACAGAGCCCTACTGCCCCAAATCGCCCAAACCCCCCAAACCTGCTAATACCCGAAAACACTTAGCTCCTAAAGCCCAAACCCGAAACCCTACAACCCCTAAACCTAAACCCCCTAAACCCTAAACCCTAAACCCTAAGGCCTAAACCCTAAACCCGAAACCCTAAACCCTAAACCTGCGGTGCAGTGCGGGATGGCAGGAGCCGGGCGTCTGGCAGCCATGGCGGCCCAGTCGCTACGGGTGCGCGGTGGTGGGAAGGGCTTCAGGCTTTCGGGTTAAGGTTTAGGGTTTGGGGTTTAGGGTTTGGGGTTTAGGGTTTGGGGTTTAGGGTTTAGTGTTTAGGACTAGGGTTTAAGGTTTAAGGTTTAGGGTTCCGGCTGGGGGTTACTCGGGTTTTGACCCGAAACCCTAAACTTTTTATTGCCCAAACCCCAGAGCCTAGCACCCGATTCTCTAAACTCAAAACTCCATAGCCATTAAACCCTGAACCCTAAACCCGAGAGCAACTCCAGAAGTCGAATACCCTCTTGGAGAGTTTACTTGTAGGTTTTTTTTCATGTACATCCCGAATGATTCTGCCCACAAAGTAGCTCCTAAGCCCCCAACCCTAAGCCCTAAGCCCTAAGCTCTAAGCCCTAAGCCCTAAGCCCTAAACCCTAAGCCCTAAACCCTAAGCCCTAAACCATACGGCCTAAATCTAAACCCTAAACCCAAAACCCAAAACCCTAAACCCGAAACCCATTACGCGAAACCCGAAACCCGAAACCCTAACTCAAGCCCCAACTGGGTCATGGATCTCTCCCCCGAAGGGTTTGAGAGGCTCTTCAAGCCCACACACGGACCCAAGGCGCGCGGAGCCCGAAGTCAGAGAACGGGCGCTTAGGGGTTCGAGGCCCTGTAAGGCCTTCAGAAGGGGTTGAGGATTGGGGTTTAGGGTTTAGGGTTTAGGGTTTAGGGTTTCGGGTTTAGGGTTTAGGGTGTGAGGTTTAGGGCTCCCCACCCCAAACCCCAACACCCTCAAAGCACCCCCGCCTTGCACTGCTTGGCGCTTCCGGCAGGACACGATTAAGGAGAAGATCACGACCGCTCTCAAGGCATTTCTTGAGGGGTTCAGGGTTTGAGGATCCCTTGAGGGGTTCAGGGTTTAGGGTTGAGGGTTTGGGGTTCAGGGGTTTAGGGTTTAGGGTCCCTTGAGGGTTTCAGGGGTGGAGAGGTTAGGGTTTAGGGTGTAGGGTGTAGGGTTGAGGGTTTAGGATAACAATTACATATTACATACAGCAAGATGGAATGTGATCTTCTGGCTCAGGTTATCCACCGTGTTTGGGCCGTATATCTGAGTTGCGGAGGGTGGGTTCCTTTGACAGTCAAGACTTGATACTCGCGTTTCCAGCTTTTCAGGTATCTCTGGAATCCTGAATCTTCAATCGGGGATCCATCTAAGTCGGAGCCCCTTATTCCCCTTTTTTGGGGGGCTTAGGTTCCCATATGACCCCACTTAAGCCAAAACGGGCACCCTTTGTATTCCTTGGTTCCTCCTGAATGAAAAGTTGAAACTACAATGTTGAGCTTCTTTGAAGCTCAACATTGGGATGTTGAAGTTCAACATTGGCACGAGTCCAAGATTGTTAGGGTTTAGGGTTTAGGTTTCAGGGTTTAGGGTTTATTAGGGGTTTGGAGTCTTTTTACACAAAATGTCTGGTTTCAGGGTCTTTTGTAGGTGCTGAGGGTCTTTATAGGGGATCCGAAGTTTTGGCCCTTAATTTCTGTACACAAGAAGGGCCCATACTTCGGATCCCTTTAAATCCCTTAAACAAGGGTAAGGGACCATACTAAGGGCCCTTGAACCCTAAATCCTAAACCCTAAACCCTAAACCCTAAACCCTAAACCCCAAACCGCAAACCCTAAACCCTAAACCCCAAACCCCCCCCCGAAAGCCCTCAAGAAGCAGAGGAGAACCTGAAGAAAATAGCCCTAAACCCTAAACCCTAAACCCTAAACCCTAAACCCTAAACCCTAAACCCTAAACCCTAAACCCTAAACCCTAAACCCTAAACCCTAAACCCTAAACCCTAAGCCCCCAAGAAGCCCACGAGGAGAACCTGAAGATGGATGAGCGGGAGTTCAGCAACCCATGGAGCACCCAGGAGCTCCGGGGCCTGGCCTTTGAGAGTTTAGGGTTTAGGGTTTAGGGTTTAGGGTTTAGGGTTTAGGGTTTAGGGTTGAGGGATGAGGGTTTAAGGTTTGGGTTTTTTGGGGTTAAGGGCTTGTTGAGGACGTTTCCTTTTTTGGTAGTTGCGTTTTGTTTTTGTGGTACGGGTTTTGTTGGGTTTGCTCGTGAATGTTTTCGGGGTGTAGAGTTCTTAGGTGTTGTATTGTTTGCCAGCACCCTTTTTTGTAGCTTTGCAGGCCTCTTCTTCTTTGCGTTTGCATTCCCCGTTCTCATGTCCGAAACTCGAGGTTTGCATCCGGATCTTGTGCTCGGAATGTGATGCTTCTCCTCAGCAATGCGCTTTTCCGCGGATCTTTTGGCAGGCTTTTTGCTTTGATTCATTTACGGTATGTTGTTGAGGTGCTTTTTTGTGAAGCTTCTTGCCTTAGCGGCTTGTGCATGCGCGCAGAAAACCGTATCTCCCCTTGGCCATCTTGAGTTGAACCTCTGGTTGCCGAGGCCCCCCCCCCCCCCCCCCCCCCCCCCCCAAAAGATTTCCAAACCTTAAAGTCCTTCCACTCGAAGCTGAAAACTCTAACCCTAAACCCCAACCCCAAAGCCCTCAGGCCCAAACCCTAAACCCTAAGCCTAGGCCCCAAACTCCAAACCCCTGAGCCCGAAGCCCCAAACCCAAACCCAAAAAAACCTCAAACCCTAAGCCCCAAACCCTAAACCCTAAGCTGCAAACCCGGGGAGCCTGAAACCCTAAGCCCTAAACCCCAAACTCTCAACCCTGAGCCTCAGCCCCAAACCCTAAACCTCCACTGAATCCGATGGGATTCAGAACCAAGCAAACCCTGAATCCCCAAACCCTGAATCCTCCAAGCCCCAAACCCTTAACCCCAAACCCTAAACCTCGAAACCCTGAATCCCTAAGCCCCAAGCCCCAAGCCCAAGCCCTTAAGCCCCAAACCCTCAACCCCCAAACCCTAAACCTCAAGGAGCCCGGCAGTCACCGAAGTCCTGAGCCCTCAGCCACTAAAGGGTTTACGGTTTAGGGTTTAGGACACTTAAGCCCTGTAAAGCCCCGAAGCCCGAAATCCTTGAACAGTAGACGTTTGGCCCCAAGCACCCAAGCACCCAAGCACCCCAAGCACCCCAAGCACCGGGAGCACCCCAAGCACCCTTAGACCCTGAAACCCTAACCTCCTAACCCTGAACCCTAAACCCTAAACCCCAAACCCCGAAACCCTAAACCCTAAACCCCAAACCCTAAACCCTAAACCCCAAACCCCAAAACCCAAAACCCTAAACCCTAACCATTTCGAAGTCCACGACGCGGCTCCGCAGGACAAAGCCTCGGTGTTGCAGGAGTCTCGTTGCGCCTCGGCTCTCTCCTATTAGACCCCGGTTTAGGGTTTAGGGTTTAGGGTTTAGGGTTTAGGGCTGCTAGAACCCGGAGTAGGCCCTGATTTCAATTTTTTTAGGGTTGGGGTTCCCTTGTAATCCCCTTAAAACCAGAAAGGGTACCCTTTTTGTTCCTAGGTCACTCCTGGCTCTCTCCTATCCTCTCGGCCCACACCTTCCGCACGCCTAGTTGCCTCTCCAAAGGCCTACAAGTTCGGGTTTGGGGTTTGGGGTTTTTTGGAGTTGGGGTTTAGGGTTTAGGGTTTAGGGTTTAGGGCTTAGGTTTAGGGTTTAGGGTTTAGGGTTTAGGGTTTAGGGTTTAGGGTTTAGGGTTTAGGGTTTAGGGTTTAGGGTTTAGGGTTTAGGGTTTAGGGTTTAGGGTGTAAGCATTTAGGGTTTTGGGGCTTTGTGGGCTTTGTAGGTTTTGGGGTTTTGCGGCCCGTAGGAGGAGCGCTTTTGGAAAATCGAGTGGCCTCTGTGGGGATCCTATGAAAGATGCGCGGGTAGCCGGGGGTCATGTAGGGTTTACGGGTGCAGGCTCTAGGGTCGAGGGCCCTGAACCCTAAACCCTAAACCCTAAACCCTACACCCAAAACCCTAAATCCTAAACCTTAAACCCTAAACCCTACACCCTAAACCCAAAACCCTGTCGTACAGTCTGGGTTTAAGGAATGAGGAAGTGGAAGCCTTGTGCTTTGGAGTTTTGGGTTTAGGATTTGGGTTTAGGGTTTGGGGTTTAGGGTTGAGGAGGGGCACGCTTGGAGGATTGGAAGCCTTTGGGGTGCAGGGCTTAGGGATGAAGGTTTAGCCCTAAACCCTAAACCCCTCAACTCCAAACCCTAAACCCTAAACCCTAAACCCTAAACCCTAAACCCTAAACCCTAAACCCTAAACCCTAAACCCTAAACCCTACCAGGGTCCCGGGTTTTGGGACATTTCAGGGGTTCAGGGAGTTTAGGGAACTTCGGGTTGCGGGAGTTTAGGTTTAAGGGAAGTTTGGGTTCAGAGGGGACGCTGTTAAGTTCAGGGTTCAGGGTTCAGGGTTTAGGGTTTAGGGTTTAGGGTTTAGGGTTTAGGGTTTAGGGTTTAGGGTTTAGGGTTTAGGGTTCAGGATCGGAGCAGACTGGCGTTTGCGGCAATGGCCACATTCGCTGTGAGCAACGCGCATCTCACTGACTCGAAATGTACTTCCGACGACCACGCGCTTGACAGGGCACAGAAGGCCCCAAGGAAAGTTCGGCCGGACTGACTCTCCGTTCTCCGATGTGAGCGACATCGCCGTCCACGACTATGTGGGGCTGGCAGCGCATTCCGCAGATATCTTTTCATTTTGCCTTGTGCTTGGGGGCCTCTTTGAAGACGTCCTTGCCATATCCAATCTGGGAGTCGCCTACTGGGGCGCGTTCGGACTATATTGCGTTGTCTTCAGCCTTGCGTTCAGCGGATTTGAGGAGTGCAGTGTGGTTGGTGACTGTGATGTGCTGTCGACTCATTCGAACCCTAAGCCGCAAGCTCTAGACCCTTAGCCTAACCTAAACCTAAAAGCCCCAAAACCCCAAAACCCTAAACCCCAAAGCATATACCTAGCAAATCCCTAGAAGTTATAAGTCCCCGGCCCTGGTCCTTGCCATCTTCTGTTGCCAAGGCTTTAGCGACGCACCGATCGACTCGCTCAAGCAGCTCAGCACCAACTGCCCAGTTCTCTACATGACGGGACCCTCCTTGGGTACAAACATCAGGAGGTCGTAGGGTTTAGCTTTTCGGGTTTTGGGGCTCGTATTACATTAGGTGCCCCCCCCCCGCCCCCGCCCACTCCCCCGCCCAATTTTCAACACCTTCTTTGGGGTGGTTCGAATTTAGGATGTAGGGTGCCCTACGCCCCAACCCAAACTAACCTTCTTGGAGGTCCCTGAAACACCTTGCGCCCGAATAAAACCCTATATAAACCCTAAACCCGAAACCCTAAACCCTAAACCCTAAACCCTAAACCCGAAACCCTAAACCTAAACCCGAAACCCTAATCTTTCAGGCTTCTCTACACCTAGGCAGGCGCAGGTCGAGTGGAGGTAGTCTAGGGCCCTGAACTCCGACAGGCCGCTTCACGCCAGCGGCTTAGGGTTTAGAGTTCCGGGCTTGGGGTTTAGGGTTTAGGGTTTAGGGTTTAAGGTTTTAGGGTTTAGGGTTTAGGGTTTAGGGTTTCTTAGAGAGCCTTCGGCTTCGGTGCCCCCCCCCCCCCCCCCCCCCCTTTCTGAGCGCTCTCCTATCCGCCTGTGGTGGTTCTCCAAACCTAAACCTGAGACCCTAAACGCGAGTGTGGGCATACGACTGCCGAGTCTGAGTTCAATCCTGAGCCAGTCGCAGCATTGGCCAAGTTAGGGGTTTAGGGTTTTGGGTTCAGGGTTCAGGGTTGAGGGTTTCGAGGCAACAAAGCTTAAATACTTTGGCTCCCTAAGCCCTCGGCCTTTTGAGGCTTGACGCAACAAGCCCCTAAACCCCAAACTCTAACCCCAAACCCTAAACCCTAAACCCTAAACCCTAAGCCCTAAACCCTAAAACCCTTAATGCCCTGAACCGGCACTCAGATGCGAAAACCTAAGCCCCTAAGGACGCACAACCTTGAACATTAACACCCTAAACCCTAAACCCTAAACCCTCAACCCTCAAACCTTGAACCCTAACTCCTAAACTCGGAAACCCATAAATAAACCCTGGAAAGGTCAGGGTTTGGAGTTTGGGGCCCCCAGGTGCCAGAATCTGCTCACGCGGATCATCTACTTGATCCAGCGGCTTGGCTGAAAGACGGGCGAGGGGTATAGGGTTTAGGGCTATGGTTTAGGGTTTAGGGTTTAGGGTTTAGGGTTTAGGGTTTAGGGTTTAGGGTTTAGGGTTTAGGGTTTAGGGCTTTGGGATGTGGGCTTTGGGTGGGCGGGGGGTGGGGGGCGGGGGGGGGGGGGGTTGGTGTCTCACCGGGTGTGTGTTTTTTGTTGTTTTTGTGTGTGCTTTTTGTTCGCGAGTTGGGCGTTCATCTTTTTAAGGGCCTTCGTTAAGGGCGTGTGGTGGGGTTTTGTGGCTTCGTGTTGTCAGCGTTTGGGATTTGAGGTTTTTTGGGGGCTTAAGCTTTGAGAGTGTGCGACTAGCTGAGGGCCCAACCCTAAAGCCTAGACTGGGCCTAGACCCTAAACCCAAAACCCTAAACCCTAAACCGAAACCCCAAGCCGTTTGGGCTTTCAAGATTTTGGGACTACCGGCTCTGGTCGACAAGTCGGTGAAGAAGCTGGACTGGTCGGTTACGGTCGTCCTCGTCCTCGTGGCTGATGCAAAAGCCTCTGCGTGGAGTCGGCGAACTACGACGCGTACATGCAGAGGCGCATGAGGGCTTTGCACGCGGTCAATTCCCGCGACGACCCGGAGAATGTGAAGAACTACACCACGCGCGTTCCTTCGTACGATTGCCGGGATTGAAGTTTCTGGTGCTTAGTGGGGCGTTTAGGATTCGGGACTTGGAGGGCTCAGGGCTTTGGAGCCCTATTCTTGGGGCTGAGGCTAGGGGCTAGGGTTTAGGGTTTTCGGGGTTTAGGGTTTTCAGGGTTTAGAGTGTAGGGTTTTCCGTGTTCAGGGTAGAGGGTTTGGGGTTCAGGTGTTGCCCCCTTACATCGTAGCTTCACTCTGCTGAGGGCTCCGGGTTTAGTGGTCAGGGTGAAACAATAGGTGCCTTCCCTAACTAGTGGGGAACTGCGTTGAGGCCTTAGCCCTCAACCCGAAACCCTAAACCTTAACTCTAAGCCCTTCCCCTCCCACAAACCCTACACCCAGTCAAGTCGCGCCCCCAAGCGCCAGCGCGGGCGACAACCCTTCTCGGGCACTAAGGCAGGGGGAGAAGTTCACTGCCCAGGCCGTGCTTCTGAAGCCCTAAACCCTAAACCCTAAACCCTAAACCCTAAACCCTAAACCCTGAGCCCTAAACCCTAAACCCTAAACCCTGAGCCCTAAACCCTAAACCCTAAACCCTCAAGCCTCAACCCTAAACCCTAAACCCGACATCTGAAGCCCTAAACCCTAAACCCTAAACCCGAAACCCTACACCCTAAACCCTTGACCCTAAACCCTAAACCCCAAACCCTAAACCCTAAACCCCCTAAACCCCTAAACCCCTAAACCCCTAAACCCCTAAACCCCTAAACCCCTAAACCCCTAAACCCCTAAACCCCTAAACCCTAAACCCCTAAACCCCATAACCCCATAAACCCCTAAACCTCTAAACCCCAAGCCCTATGCCCTAAGCCCTAAACCCGAAGCCCACCCAAATCCCAAGAGCGCTTAAGCCCCCAAACCCGCGGGAAACCGTAAAGCTCCCGAAGGTCGACGTGCTAAGAGGGTTTAATATAGGGGTCGGAATAATTCAAAATGGTATTTCCTTATGGTTCCTTTATTATGGTATAATAACCTTCAGACCCTGTTCTAATTGTTCAGGCCCCTACAGTAGGTTGTAGGGTTTCAGGGCTTCACGGCTTCAGGGTTTGAAGGCTTCAGGGTTTAGGGCTTTGGTCCAGGTTTCATGGTTCAGGGTTCGCAGGCTTCAGGGTATTTTAGGGTTTAAGGCTGTTTCAGGGTTTCAGGGTCCCTGACCTCTAAACCCTACGCCCCAAACTCTCAACCCCAGACCCTAGACCCGGGAGCTCACAGCTCTGGCTGACAAGTTCCAAGTACTGGGACTTTTTGTTTGCTAGAGTAGGCGATCAGGATTATGTACATCACCCAAATTTCCCTAAACCCTAAGCCCTAAACCCTAAACCCGAACCCTAAACCCTAAACCGTACACCCGAGACCTGAAAGCCTCAGCGTTTCGACAGGAGCTGACGAATCTCTTTTTCGGTGTGACGAAGCTGTTCCAGGCGCGAGGGTCCAGCTTTTTGTTTGGGGGTGTCGAGGGTGTTAGGGAGGTTGGGGGTTGAGGGTTTACGGTTTAGGGTTTGGGGACAATACCCTAAACCCTGAACCCTAAATCCGAAATCGCCAGGCTCGGGGTGTTAACGCGCGGAGGTTTGGATTTCGAATTCAGGCCTCGGAGAGCGCGAGCCTTTCCCTCGTTCTGCCTAGAGGTTCTTGTTGGTCTCTCCCTGGGCCATGGAGTCCGATTGGATCCCCTAGGCAGTTGCTTCCCTTGACCCCGAAACCCTACACCCCAAGCCAGTTGGGGTTCAGGCAGGGTCCAGTGCCGAAAGCCGACCTCTGCACCTTAAAAACCCCAAACCCTAAGCCCTAAGCCCTAAGCCCTAAGCCCTAAGCCCTAAACCCTAAACCCTAAACCCTAAACCCTGGTGGAGCCCAAGCCCCTGCATCCCCGACACAGTAAGACTCTCCTTCAGGCCGAGCTCTAGTTGTCATAGGGCTTAAGGTCTAGGTTTCAGGGTTTAGGGTTTAGGGTTTAGGGATGTTATTATCCCATCATATCAAGCTCCTACTCATGTACAGCGGCCCGTCATCCCCGCACAACCCAAACCCGAAACCCCAACCCTTGGCCAGGCGCAGTGTACACGGCTGAGGAGAATGGTCTACCTCGTCATTAAAGAGCGGCTCGGCGGAATGTAGGGCTTAGCATGGGATGTTCCCCCTTGATACTTTTCCCCCTAATACTAGCAGTCCTTAGTGGGGTTAGAATACGGGGAGTACTTGATCCCCATGAGGGACTGTGAGTTTAAGGGGGAACATCCCAAGGTTTAGGGTTTGATTGGGGCGCAGGGCTTAGTGTTGGGAGGGCTTGGACTTGAAACCATTTCTGGCTTTCGTATTTCTGCTAGTGGTGAGAGTTTTTTCGAGCTCCTCAGAAAATTGGTGAGCCCTAAGCCCGAAGCCCCTAACCCCTGAACCAACCGACAGAAACCGACAGAAACCGCCAAAAACAACCAACAATCACCAACCCCCCCCCCCCTTCACCCCTCCAACAAAAAACTCCCAAACCCCCAACCCCCCCCCCCCCCCCCCCCAAGCCCACCCCCAAACCCCCAAACCCTCCCAAATCCTGAACTCTCCCAAACCCCCAAATCCCCAAACCCTCAAAGTCGCAAACGACCCCAGGCTGGAACCCTCCGACCAGGAGGCACGAGAGAGCTTCCAGGGTTTAGGGTTTAGGGTTTAGGGTTTAGGGTTTAGGGCTCTTGTGGCTTCCATCATTTCATTGGGGCAGTCCGCCCGCAGTTAAGTACCCTGCACCCTAAACCCTAACTAACGTATGGCTACGTAAGGTAAACCCTAAACCTTAACCCTAAACCCTACTAACCCTAAACCCTAAACCTTAAACCCTAAACCCTAAACCCTAAACCCTAAATCCTAATTATCCCTAAACCCTAAGCCCCAGCCCTAAACCCTAAGCTCGACCCGAGAGCCTAAGCCCTAAACTGTGGCTAGCCCTAACCCTATTGCTTCAGTTCAGGGCTTAGGGTTTAGGGTTTAGGGCTAGGGTTTAGGGTTTAGGGTTTAGGGCTAGGGTTTAGGGTTTAGGGTTTAGGGTTTAGGGTTTAGGGTTTAGGGTTTAGGGTTTAGGGTTTAGGGTTTAGGGTTTAGGGTTTAGGGTTTAGGGTTTAGGGTTTAGGGTTAAAGGCTTTAGGGGCTTGGCATGGGTGCAGGGCGTCAGGGCTTCCTGGTTTTAGGGGTTTAGGGTTTAGGGTTTAGGGTGTACTTGCTTTATTGCAAGCCAAGAGGCCCGAAGCCCGAAGCCCTGAGCTCTCAAGGGATTCGGGATGTAGGCCCTAAACCCTAAACCCTAAACCCTAAACCCTAAACCCTAAACCCTAAACCCTAAACCCTAAACCCTAAACCCTAAACCCTAAACCCTAAACCCTAAACCCTAGGGTTTATGGTTATTCAGATGTTCGGGTTTTTGGGGTTTTGGGCTTAGGGTCCCGAAAGCCCGAACGATGAAGCCTCACATGGCACCTGACTTTGGATTTTTCTTAGAAGACCAGCATGTTACATGCTGCAAAGCCGTAGCCCTAAACCCCAAACCCCAAACCCCAAACCCTAAACCCTAAACCCTAAACAACCCTAAACCCTAAACCCTAAACCCTAGGCGCTCACTGCCCTGTCGACATCGGAATCAGCCACGGGGCCTTGTGAGCTTCTATGGGCCGTCGGGCTTTCCGGTCCCCCGTGGGAAGACAATCCTGCTCCACGAAGAAAAGAAGGCCTCGCGCAAAGGAGCGGCTCCACTTTTGTGGTCTCGCTGGTTATCACCTACCGCGATGCTCTGCCCGTCTGCTTCTTTGTGGAGGTGGCAATGGGCACCGACTGGTCTGCACTGGGAAAGCAATCAAGATTTTGAAATCTTTTACGCTTCGCAATGTGAGTGTGTCACAGGGCCTATCTGATCACGTGCCAAGACATACCCTAGAGAGGACACGGCGTCCTCTCAGTGGGGCTGGTAACCGAAACCCTGCCTTTTTCACGGGGAGGCACTGCGTTGGTTAATGGCCCCGGCATGCATCTGCAATGGTTTACGGTTTAGGGGAGGCTTCAGGGTTTATGTTAAGTTCACGGAGTCTCCCCCCCCCCCCCCCCCTCATCAGCAGGCGTTGCGTTTTTTGGAAGCACCCTGCAAGTAAGTTGGACTCTACCAGCCTAAGCGCTGTGGCTGGGCTTTAATTACGGGATGGCCCTCAAGCTCAAAGCCTAAAGCTTTCAACTTTGGATGGGGTTTAGGGTTTAGGGTTTACCCTATACCCTAAACCCCCCTAAACCCCCCTAAACCCCCTAAACCCCCCTAAACCCCCCTAAACCTCCCTAAAACCCCCCTAAACCCCCCCTAAACCCCCCTAAACCTCCCTAAAACCCCCCTAAACCCCCCTGAACCCTAAAACCCTAAACCCTAAACCCCCCCTAAACCCTAAACTCTGCTGAGGCTTCAGGGCAGCCCTAAGGCCCCCAGACCCAAGCCTTGACCTGCAAGACGGAGGGCTTTAGGTTTTTAGGGTTTAGGGTTTAGGGTTTAGGGTTTAGGGTTTCAGGCAAGGGTTTTCGTGTCTGGTTTCTTTTTTGGGTTTTAGGGTCAGGGTTCTGGGTTTGAGGGTTCATGGTTTCAGGGTAGACCCGAAACCCTAAGCCCTTAACCCTAAACCCTAAACCCGAAGCCTAAACCCTAAACAAACCCTAATCCCTAAACCCTGAACCCTGAACCCTGAACCCTGGACCTTGAACCCTGAACCCTGAACCCTGAATCCTGAACCCTGAACCCGGCCACACCGACCACCCTTGCCGACAGGTCTTCATCTGCATGTCTTGTCTCATCAAGGATATGAACAGCAGCCCGGCCATGAGATTGTGACCCTGAGCCATGCAACCTTCAGGCCTAACAGCCCTGGACCCAATTTGTTTGCCCTAAACCCCAAACCCCAAACCCCAATCCCCAAACCCTAAACCCTAAACCCTAAAGCCTAACGTGCCCTGGGAAGCCCGAAGGGCCCTAAGTCAAAAGGCCTTACGTGCGTAGGGCAGTTAGCCTCGAAACTTTGCAGGCCCTCTTTAGTACAAAACCTGCTCAGGGAAGCTCTTGGAAGCCGCAAAAATCCTCTGTAGACCCGAAACCCAGAATGAGGCCCCATACATGGGCCTAATTTTGGGTAGGGGGCCCCAAATGGGGGGCTTTACGAAGATACGGGACCCCTCTTATGAACCTCCCAAATAGTAGGATTCCCTGATATTCAGGACCCCGATAAGGTACCCCTACTTTCGGAAACCCCCAAATCCCCTAGACTCTAAACTCTAAAGCCCTAAAACCCTAAAACCCTAAACCCTAAACCCTAAACCCTAAACCCTAAACCCTAAACCCTAAACCCTAAACCCTAAACCCTAAACCCTAAATCCTGAATCCTGAATCCTGAATCCAAACCCTAAACCCTCAACCAGAGGGCTTTCTGAGGTAAGAACGACTGCTTCCGGGCCAACTCCATCCGAGTTTTGAGCCGCGTTTTGGATCCCGCAGCCTGGCATGCGCGAGGGTTTAGGGTTTAGGGTTTAGGGTTTAGGGTTTAGGGTTTAGGGTTTAGGGGTCCCTATATATACCTTATATAGTCCCTATGTGCCTAAGTAGCCCCTAAATAACCCCTAATAACCCCCAAGGTCCGCAATATAAGGGTCCCTTGATGAGGAATAGTGAAGCTGAAAGCCTAAATTGTAGGGCCTTTCCAAAGCCTAGATCCCAGATCCTAAAGTCCTAAACCCTAAAACTTAAGCTCGACAAGACCCCAGCCCTGAGCCCTAAACCCCTAAACCCTAAGCCCTAAACCCTCAACCCACTCAACCCTAAACCCTAAACCCTAAGCCCTAAACCCTCAACCCACTCAACCCACTCAACCCTCAACCCTACTCCCCTAAACCGTAAACCCTAAACCCCTGACCCTTAACCCTAAACCCTTTAGCCTCTACAACCTGCACCCATTTAAGGGTTGCAAGGGCTTGACATCGCGGCCGGCTCTTGGAGGTTCATGGCACCTAGTAACTAGTTATACGTAGGGTTGAGGGTTTAGGGTTTAGGGCTTAGGGTTTCGGGTTTAGGGTTTAGGGTTTCGGGTTTAGGGTTGAGGGTTCCCCTAAGTCTAGCTACCGGGGGGCTATCAGTACAGTTATGTAAGCAGTTCCTAAGTACCATGAAACTCCAAGCTTAGAGGGTTAGGATTCAGAGGTTCTCCAAGGAGCCCCTTTGCACCAAAACCCTAAACCCTAAACCCTAAACCCTAAACCCTAAACCCTAAACCCTAAACCCTAAACCCTAAACCCTAAACCCTAAGCCCTAAACCCTGAGTCCCGCTGAAAAAGCAAACTAAACCCTTAAACCTGAATAGGATTTACGGTGTAGGGCTTAGGGTTTAGGGTTTAGGGTTTAGGGTTTGGGGTTTAGGTGATCTCTACACCCAACCCCAAACCCTAAATTTGATTTTTTCGAGGTCGCGCAAGTTAAACAGATAGACGAATTCCACCCCCCCCCCACCACCACACCCTAAACTCAACATCCAACAAAAACACTGCTTGAGGCAATGGCGGCGCAGATCGATAGATATCTCAAGACGGCCATCGCCGCACAGCTCAGCGCAGCCTTTTGGGGCTTTCAGGGTTTTAGGTAGAGGGTTCAGGGGCTTAAGATGTGGGGTTACTGGTTATGGATGCAGACAAATGGTTATGATGAACACCGATTGCCTTATATCCAGATGGCAGCTCCTCAAGCTTTTCAATCTAAGAAACCTATGAATTTCCTATTAACTGCTTCGGAATCTCCGATGAACATGCCGTTCAAAATGCAAAAATTGTCATTGCGTTTCCGCGGAAATGTTCTAGTGTCATAGGGCTCTTGAGAGGAGTCGGGGGTTCATGGGGGAGTAGCTACCTAGGGAACCTTAGGGAAGCTTAAGGAGCCTTGGGGAGTAGTGGGGAGTACCCCCCTTGAACCCCCCACCCGCAAGAACCCCATAGTAGTGTTGACATGCTATTGACTTGCATGAGTCACAGCCTTTCACAAGGCTCGGAAGGAGCAGCTGCTAGAAAGCATATTCTGTCTCTACTGAAGCTGAGAAAGCTATGACTTTCCCCTTAGTTTCCTGGCAATATCCGACGCAACACCACTGGTTTCGTTAAGGTTGTCGGGAACGTAAGTCACGAAGTGTACAACCTCCACCCTGCCTTCAACGAGTTCATCGACAATCTGTTCGTGGAGTTTCGAGCAACAGGGCTTCTCACGCAGGGAGCTATGGCGGTAGCGTCCACGCTGGCGTATTATGACGGCTACCACCTCTGGGACACGGCTGAGAATCGAAAGAAGCTGCAGGACTTCATTTTCACAAGTGCTCAGCTGGGTCAACTGGGAAATGGTGGCTCGTTCGTATGAACCGGCTTTGGACAGATTGATCCATTTCCCCGCCCCCTTCACCTCCCTCATTCCCCCTCCCTCATCCCCTTCCTCTCTCCCTCCCTCATCCCCCCTCCCTCATCCCCCTCCCTCATCCCCCTCCCTCATCCCCCTCCCCTCTCCCTCATCCCCTCTCCCTCATCCCCCCAAAACGAAAAAGTGTTCAGAGTGCGGATGCGGAGGGCTTACACAGGCTGAAGTATTGTAGCTGCGCGTTTTGGCTCCGAGGTGAACCTTTGTGCCGTTCACTACTTGTATAGAAAAGGTTCTGACTGTAAGTGCACCCTTTTCAAATTCTATCAGCAAGGTCGACACTATGTTAGGGTTCAGGGTTTTGGGTTTAGGGGTGTTGAAGGTTTAAGGGTGTAGTTTAGGGGATTTTTGCAGGGTTTAGGGTCAGGGTTTAGGGTTTTGGGTTTAGTTTGGGGTTTAGTGTTTAGGGTTTAGGGTTTAGGGTTTAGGGTTTAGGGTTTAGGGTTAGATAGGCTCTTGGAAAGCATTTCCTGCTTGAGTTTGACTGGGTCATGTTCGGAAGTAATTCTCAGAGGGTTTAAGGGCCATCTTGGGGGTTTAGGGTTTAGGGTTTAGGGTTTAATTAGGGTTTAGGGTTGAGGGTTTAGGGTTTAGGGTTTAGGGTGTAGGGTGTAGGCCTGTCCACCCAAAACCCTACAGGCTAGTAGGTTCCAATTTCTCACCTTCCGGTCGAACCCAAGATGCGAAAGGTAGGTTGTTGGGGTGTCAGGTAAGGTTGAAGGTTCTCCTTTGCTGCCCCAACCCTAGACCCTAAACCCTAACCCCTAACCCCTAACCCTAAACCCTAACCCCTAACCCCTAACCCCTAACCCCTAACCCCTACCCCCTAACCCCTAACCCCTAACCCCTAACCCCTAACCCCTAACCCTTAACCCCTAACCCCTAAACCCTAACCCCCAAACCCTAAACCCTAAACCCCGACAGACTATCGGGCTTACCCTTGCGAGGTCGACAAGAACCCCTTCGTGGCGTCCTCGGCGTTGGTCTGCGGCATGACGCTGTGCCAGCCCGAGCACCGTGGGGTTTAGAGTGTAGGGCTAGGGCTTAGGGTTTTGGGTAGGGTTTACGGTTTAGGGTTAGGGTTTAGGGTTTAGGGTTTAGGGTTTAGGGTTTAGGGTTTAGGGTTTAGGGTTTAGGGTTTAGGGTTTAGGGTTTAGGGTTTAGGGTTTAGGGTTTAGGGTTTAGGGTTTAGGGTTGCAAGGTCTGGGGTTTAGGGTTCAGGGTTTAGTGACAGGGTGGTTGAGACTCTTGTCCCTCTCTTTTTGGGGTGGCTGTAGGTTTAAACCCCCAGGCACTCCCTAAACCCTCAGCTGCCGAAAGCCCTATCTAAGACTCCTGAACTGGGAAGTGGATAGCGTTCCAGTTCCCCTTACCCCTAAACCCTAAACCCCAAGCCCTAAACCCTAAATCCTCAACCCTAAACCACTTTCCTGTCGGTCGAGCTTTGGTGGTAAGGGCTGTAAGTCAGAGGTGTGCCAAGGGGGTGGGCGGGTCAACGGTTTTTATGGTTTCGGGCTTAGGCTGTAGGGTTTAGGGCCTCGGGTCGGGTTGCTGGGTTCTAGGCGCCCTTTGCTGCTTAACCCTAAACCCGAAGCCCTAAACCCTAAGCCCTAAGCCCTAAACCCTAAACCCTAAACCCTAAACCCTAGACCCGAAACCCTAAACCCTAAACCCTTTTTTCAAGCCCGGAGCTGCCGCTGAGGCACAGCACGGTGCCCGATGTCGTCAAGCGCTGGGTCAACGAGATTCAGGAGCCACCCCTCACAGCTACTATAGGTTTAGGGTTTAGGGTTTAGGGTTTAGGGTTTAGGGTTTAGGGTTTAGGGTTTAGGGTTTAGGGTTTAGGCTGTAGGGGCCGGAACAAAAAGAATAGGGTTTGGGGGGTAGTTATAGTACAATTTCACAGGGACCATAAGGGAATATGAATAGTAACTATTCCGACCCCTAGAAAGGCAGGCCCTTGGGACAGTTGATATTTTCCCTTATTGGGTTTAAGAGGCTGATTTAGGATTATTCTCAGTGGCCTTTCAGGATTCACCCTTACATTAAACTCCTGAATTGCCCGCCCTACGAACCCGAAAGCCGCAAACCCTACATCCAGAAGCCCTAAACTAAACCCTAAACCCGAAAGCCCTATAAGCCCCAAGTCCAGAACCCTGTGGACAGTATACAGGCCTAAGCCCTGCATCCTACACCCTGTAGGTTTCAGGCCTCACACGGTTGAAATGACTGAGGGGGCTTATGGGGGGTGCTTGCAGCGGTTTTTCAGGTTTAGGTTGTTTTTTGGTTGTTTTTTGGTTTGGGTTTCGGGCGCAGGGCTTGGGGTTCTAGAATCTTTTGGCAGTAGGCTCAGGCGGTGTCAAGGGGCTTTTGTCGCACCATCCCGCTAAACCCCTGGTTTAGGGTTTAGGGTTTAGGGTTTAGGGTTTAGGGTTAGGGTTTAGGGTTTAGGGTTTAGGGTTTAGGGTTTAGGGTTTAGGGTTTAGGGTTTAGGGTATTGAGAGTGTCTCGACCTTGAAGGAGACCGTGAACTCCAAGCACAGCATGGCCGCGGCTCCCGGCCTTTTTCGAGAGACCGGGGTTTACGGAGTTTTATGGGCCTAGACTTTGGATGTTCACCCTTATACTAGCAGTCCCGAATAGGGGTTCTAGTAGCCCCCAACTAGAATCCCTCTTAAGGACTGTGTTTTGCGGGAATGAGAGTAGCGCCCAGGGATGGGGCCGGGAAGGAGGGAGACGTGCTTGATGATACGCCGCTGGAGTGGGTCCTCGAGGCACAGCCCATGCTCATCTCTGTCTCGGATTAGAAACCTCTGAATGTTCCTGGCCTTGATTACTTACATCTCAAGTTGGAGGAGATCATACTCCCATAGTATGACCCCTTCCACCGTGCGTGGAACGACGTGAAGGCGTGTCTCAAGAACTGTGGATTGTTCCGCATACTGCTACAGTTCCGTTCTGTACAACTTGAATTATGGGCCACAGTGGTCCCGGGCGTGGATGGCCAAGAGGCGCCAAACCCAAGGAGGGTTTAGGGTTTAGGGGTTAGGGTTTAGTGAGAAAGCCCCTAAACCCCTAACCCGGAGCATGAGGGCGTGACCAGGGTTTCCTTGACCAGCAGCATGCTTCAGTATGTAGCAGATCTCCTTACTCAAGCAGGGAAGCCCTTAAACCCGAACCCCTAACCCCTAAACCCCTAAACCCTAAACCCCTAAACCCTAAACCCTAAACCCTAAACCCTAAACCCTAAACCCTAAACCCTAAACCCTGAGCCCTAAGCCTTAAGCCTTAAACCCTAAACCCCCAGACCCCTAAACCCTAAACCCTAATTCCTAAACCCATAAACCACCAAAACGCCCGGCCTTTGGCTTGAAACGGCTTTAGAGTTCAGTGCTTAGGGTCTCTACGTTCTCCGAAATGGGGTTTACGAAAATAAGGGGCCCCAAATAGAGACCCCAAATTGTAGAGGTACCCCTAATTTCGGAAACCCCCATATACCCCAGACCCTAAGCCCCTAAACTCCGAATAAGCCTCGAAGCCCTCATAAGCCCCTACAAAGACCTAGAAGCCCTAACAGCCCCAAAGCCCCCAAAGCCCCTAAAGCCCGTAAAGCCCGTAAAGCCCCTAAAGCCCCTAAACCCCCTAAACCTCCTAAACCCCGTAAGCTCCCCTGAACCCCCTAAACCCCCTAAACCCCCTAAACCCCCTAAACCCCCTAAACCCCCTAAACCCCCTAAACCCCCTAAACCCCCTAAACCCCCTAAACCCCCCAAATTCCCCAAATTCCCCTAAACCCTAAACCCTAACCCTAAACCCCGGTTAAGACTCTTCAGCCTTTCATCCCTTAACCTCGTTTCTGAGTATAAGGTCCAATGCCACGCCCTAGCGCTTCTCTACGAGCTGAAGAAGGGAGATCGCCTGGCCTTGCACAAGGCAGATTCTGCCCTAAACCCTAAACCCGAAACCCTCAGCCCTAAACCCTAAACCCTACACCCTAAACCCTAAACTTTTAGGGTTGGAAGGGTTTTAGGTGGGAGATTTTGGGGCTTTCATTCCGGCACTGCGCTGTACGGAAATGGCCATTCGGGTTCTGAAATAGCCCATCCCCCAAGCCCCAAACCCTAGACTTCCCGAAGCCCTAAACCCCAAACCCTGATCCCTAAACCCCAAACCCTGATCCCTGAACCCTAAACCCTAAACCCTAAGCCCTGACGCCCTCCTCCTTGAGAAGGACCCCAAACTCGAACCCTAAACCGCGAGGAACTGGGGGGACTGTAGGTCCTAAACCCTAAACACCCTAAACACGCTAAACCCTAAACCCTAAACCCTAAACCCTAAACCCTAAACCCTAGACCCTAGACCCTAAACCCTAAACCCTAAGCCATAAACCCTAAACCATAAACCCTAAACCAATCTTCACCCCCCCGCCGTCTTGGCGTGCGAGGGATCACGCCACCCAAAACTCTGAGCCCTCCCCTAACCCACCCCCGCACAGAGGTTTGGGTTTAGGGTTTAGGGTTTAGGGTTGAGGGTTTAGGGTTTAGGGTTAGGGTTTAGGGTTTAGGGTTTAGGGTTTAGAGTTTAGGGTTTCGGATTTAGGGTTTAGGGTTTGGGGTTCGGGGTTTGGGGTTTTGGGGTTTTGGGGTTCGGGGTTGGGGGTTTGGGGTTTGGGCTTGGGGGTTGAATCTAAAGCCTAACAGCGGTTTCACGGGGTTGGGTTTAGGGGTACTAAGACCATGACCCAAACCGCAAACAACCCGAAACCCTCACACCCTAAACGCTCAGCAATCACCCTACATCCCTTGAATCCTGAGACCCTAAGCCCCAAAACCCTAAACCCTAAACCCTAAATCCTAAACCCAAAACCCTAAACCCAATCCCTAAACCCTGAACCCTAAACCCTAAACCCTAATAACCAACCCGCCAAGCACCCAACCCCATGCTTCAAGAGGCAGGGCTTCGGGACCCCAAACCCACTGCTTTGGCCCCAAAGGGTTTAGGGTTTAGGGTTTAGGGTTGAGGGTTGAGGGTTGAGGGTTGGGACCCAAACCCCAAACCTCAAACCCCAAACCTCAAACCCCAAACAACAAACCCCAAACCCCAAACCCCAAACCCTAAACTCTACCCAAAACCCAAAACCCAAAACCCTAAACCCTAAACCCTAAACCCTAAACCCTAAACCCTAAACCCGAAACCCTAAACCCTAAACTAAATTCTAATCCCTAAGCCCCAAGCCCTAAACGCTAGCAAGCCCTAAACTGGTGGCAGGTGGTCACCCAAATGGCCAGGCTGGGGCCGTGACTAGTTCAAGCCTTCAACTTGTCGCGTGTTTGGGTTTAGGGCTTAGGGTTTAGGGTTTTTCGCTATTTGTGCTTTTGGTGCTAGTGAGTTTTTGGTATCTTCCAGTTTTTTGTGCATGACAGTCTTGCAGGTTGGGAAAGCCTTTTTTAATCTGCGGTTTTCAGCGTATGAGGGCTTTGCTGAGCTTGGGGGGGGGGGGGGGGGTGGGGTTTTGAGAGTTGCACAGGCTCTAAACCCAAAGACCCAAAGTACCCCATTCTCATTAACTAGGCCCCAGTAGTAGCCAGGCTTATTCCCCTAGATAGCTCCTACATATGGCCTGTATCGTCCCGGAGGTCCCTTATAAGGGTCCCTCCTTTAGTCCCTTGAGCCACAGCGAGGGAATCGAAGTTTGAGAAGTTTCTGTACTGGGGTTTAAGTTTTGCGGTTACCAACGATAGCTACTCTATCACTTATACGTCGTCAACACATGTCTGTCCATTGTTGTTTGTTTTGTGGTTGGTCTTGCCCACCCGAAACCCTAAACCCTGAACCCTAAACCCTAAACCCTAAAACCCTAAACCCTAAACCCTAAACCCTAAACCCTAAACCCTAAACCCTAAACCCTAAACCCTCAACCCTCAACCCTCAAACCTCAAACCCTCAACCCGGGCTCTGCGAACCCAGGCTTCCCAGAGACTCTGATGCTCCTTGGGTAAGGGGTTAGTATTCAGGGTTGAAAGGGTTGAAAGGGTTTAGGGTTTTTAGGGTTTTTAGGGTTTTTAGGGTTTAGGGTTTAGGGTTTAGGGTGTAGGGTTTAGGGTTTAGGGTTTAGGGTGCGGGGTTTAGGCTGCTTAGGGGTAGCTGCCTGCTGGGAGGAACAGCTTGAAGAGCCCCATGGCAGAATGCCTGCTCATCAGCCCCTTGTCTTTCCAGGGGGCAGTTTTCCTAAACCCTAAACCCCAGCCCTAAACCCTAAACCCTAAACCCTATACCCTTAAACTCTAAACTCTAAACTCTAAACCGTAAACCCTCAAACCTAAGCTTTTTCCTTAACCCCGACATCCTAAACCCCAAGCCCATGCCCCAAAGCCTTAGGGTTGGGTAGGGTGTAGGGTGTAGGGTGTAGGGTGTAGGGTTTAGGGTTTAGGGTTTAGGGTTTAGGGCTTGGGGGTTTAGGGTTTAGGGTTTAGGGTTTAGGGTTTAGGGTTTAGGGTTTATGGTTTAGGGTTTAGGGTTTAGGGGTTTAGGGGTTTAGGGGTTTAGGGGTTTAGGGGTTTAGGGGTGGGGGTGGTTTGGGGGCTTGAGCTGCAGGAGCGGTTTGTGGTTGAGGGTTTAGGGTTTAGGGCTTTCGTGTGTCGCGTTCCCCAGCCTAAACCCTAGACCCTAAACCTTAAACCCTAAACCCTAAACCCTAAACCCTGAGCCCTAAACCCTAAACCCTAAACGTTAAACCCTAAACCCTAAACCCTAAACCCTAAACCCTAAACCCTAAACCCTGAGCCCTAAACCCTAAACCCTCAACCCTCAACCCTCAACCCCCAACCCTCAACCCTAAACCCTCCCTTTGCAAGGATATGCGACGCAGACGCTGATGTCGGATCGCGACGCCGGGGTGGAGAAGACCCTCATGTCCTACCTCGAGCTTTGGCTTCATATGGGGGGTTTCCGAAATTAGGGGGTCGGTTTAGGGTTTAGGGTTTGAGGTTTAGGGTTTAGGGGTTTGAAGTTTAAGGTTTAGGGTTGAGGAGTCCTTGTTCTACGGGGATCCGGGTTTAAAATTCACATAGTAAAAGGTGCAACCTGCACGTTGGCCTTGCTGCATAGCACCCCTACACGAGGCCTGCCACGGCAGTGGGCACTGTGTGCACGTATCCCGTATGGCAGACACAGGCCCGGGACACCAACAGGTATTGGAGCAAGCCTGCGCATACTGGCAGTTGGTGCATGAAATGGCAGTGGGCCAGCCAATAGCAGGGACACTTTCTGTGCAACAACAGAGGCCCAGCCATGGCCCAACGCTGCTTTTAAGCCAGTCAGAGCACTTGCAGGCACTGGTAACTTTTGGGAATCTATTTCAGGCGTCCCCGATTTTCGTAAGCCTCCATAGAAGTTTCTAGGGATGAAAGCACCCTAAGCCCTGAGCCCTAAACCCTAAAAACCCTACACACTAAACCCGATGAACCCTAAACCCTAAACTCAAAGCCCTAAACCCAAAACCCTGAGACTTCTACACACCCCGAGAGGCCTAGGGTCGAACCCCCTTTGAACAAGTTCTTAAGAGGGTTTAGGGTTTAGGGTTTGGGGTTTGGGGTTTGGGGTTTAGGGTTTAGGGTTTAGGGTTCAGGGCTTAGGTTTTAGGGAAGGTTCATGGGTAGTTTTAAGTAGGGTTCTGGTTTAGGGTTTAGGGTTTAGGGTTTAGGGTTTAGGGTTTAGGGTTTAGGGTTTAGGGTTTAGGGTTTAGGGGTTCACCCCTTTTGATCCCAGAAGTTCGACCTTGGGCCCCTCACGGGGTGTGTAGAAATGTCAGGGGTTTTGGTTTAGGGTTTAGGGTTTAGGGTTTAGGGTTTAGGGTTTAGGGTTTAGGGTTTAGGGTTTAGGGTTTAGGTTTTAGGGTTTAGGGTTTAGGGTTTAGGGTTTGAGGTTTAGGGTTTAGGGTTTCGGAGCTTTTGAGGGTTGAGAGTTTGAAGCCCTAAACCCTGTCAGGGTTTCGGATTCCCTTGCGCAAGAGCCCAAACCTAAAGCCCTAAGCCCTAAGCCCTAAGCCCTAAGCCCTAAGCCCTAAGCCCTAAACCCTAAACCCTAAACCCTAAACCCTAAACCCTAAACCCTGAACCCTGAACCCTGAACCCTAAACCCTAACTCCTAAACCCTAAACCCTAAACCCTAAACCCTGAACCCTGAACCCTGAACCCTGAACCCTGAACCCTAAACCCTAAACCCTAAACCCTAAACCCTTAACCCTCAACCCTCAACCCTAAACCCTAAACCTTTAGGAAATAGACTCAGGGAAGCCCTTCGAGTTTTGGATCGGTCGAGCTCCCAAAACTTCTTGGTTTAGGGTCTAGGGTCTGAAACCCTGAAACTCTGAAACTCTGAAACCCTAAACCCTAAACCCTAAACCCTAAACCCTAAACCCTAAACCCCAAACCCTAAACCCTAGACCCTAAACCCTAAATTCTTCAAGCCTGCGAAAAGGAAGCCCCTACTGCGAGCTCTGTAGCGCTAAATGGCAAGGCCCCCAACCTGAAAACTGTTGAGGGGTTTAGGGTTTAGGGTTTAGGGTACAGGGTTTAGGGTTCGGGGTTTAGGGTTTACGGTTGATGGTTGGATCAGGGAGTCAATTTGGGATTGCGGGAGGGAAGGTACGTACCAAATTCCCTGACTGTACGAAGACCTTAAGCCCCAAGCCATAGACCCTAAGCCCACCCTAAGCCCTGAACCCTAAACCCTAAACCCTAAACCCTGAACCCTAAACCCTAAACCCTAAACCCCACACCCTACACTAAACCCGAACCCTAAACCCTAAACCCTGAACGCTAAACCCTAAACCCTGAACCCTAAACCATAAACCCTAAACCCTACATCCTACACCCTACACCCTAAACCCTAAACCCTAAAGCCGAAACCCTAACCCACGAAGTGACGAAGCGAAGGACAGCTGCCTGCGACATAAGAGCGAGATGGTGACCTACGAGGTCGGCGTGGGGGTGCGCAAACCCTAAACCCTAAACCCTAAACCCTAAACCCTAAACCCTAAACCCTAAACCCTAAACCCTAAACCCTAGACCCTGAGGTGTGGGGGGGTGTATAGCAGGTTTGGGGTTTGGGCCTCAGGTGTTTAGGCTTCATTATGGGTTTTAGGGTTTACTGCAAATCGCTAGGACACCATGCCCCCCTTTCAAAGTGGCACCCGCAAGCATCTAAGCCCTAAAGTAAACAGAATATTGTGGGATATGCTAAATCCTAAACCCTAAACCCTAAACCCTAAACCCTAAACCCTCCTGGTCTCCATTTTTGTTGGGGTTTTAGGGCTTAGGGTTCTTGGCTCGGCGGGAGTTCGCGCCCCAAGGTTCAGCCAAAAAATGCTTAAACGTCTTAGTGATGAGGGCTTGGGTCCCTAAACCCTAAACCCTAAACCCCACACCCCAAACCCCAAACCCCAAACTCCAAACCCCAAACCCCAAACCCCAAGCCCCAAACCCCAAACCCCAAACCCCAAACCCCAAACCCTAAACCCTAAACCCTAAACCCTAAACCCTGCTTTGCGGTCTGTAGAGGTCCGGTTTTTAGGGTTTGGGTTTAAGTTTTGGGATTACCTGTTTTCCCGTAGATCCCGTGCTTACTGTCCCGTGGAAGCCCGAAGCCCTAAACATTCCTAACCCCCAAACCCTAAACCCTAAACCCTAAACCCTAAACCCTAAACCCTAAACCCTAAACCCTAAACCCTAGACGCTGCGTCCCAAAGGTGAATCCTCAAGACTCGGTCTGCTAGGACCCAGTGGCAGCCACCACCGTGAAACCCTAAACAACTGTAAAGCCTTGGCCTAGGGTTCAGGGTTTAAACCCTAAACCCTAAACCCTAAACCCTAAACCCTAAACCCTAAACCCTAAACCCTAAACCCTAAACCCTAAACCCTAAACCCTAAACCCTCAACCGCTAAACCCTAAACCCTAAACCCTAAACCCTAAACCCTAAACCCTAAACCCTAAACCCTAAACCCTAAACCCTAAACCCTAAACCCTAAACCCCTAAACCCCTAAACACCTAAACCCTAAACCCTAAACCCTAAACCCTAAACCCTAAACCCTAAACCCTAAACCCTAAACCCTAAACCCTAAACCCTAAACTCTAAACCCTAAACCCTAACCCTAAACCCTAAACCCTAAACCCTAAACCCTAAACCCTAAATGTAGGCTTAGGGGCAGGGGTCGGTTTGGGGCACGGACCCTCATGGAAATCTTCCTGCCTGGGAAGAAGGCTGACAGAATGGCGAGGAGCCGATCCCAGCCGACACCTGCGGCCTACTGGCCACCTGGCCCCTGGAGGGCCTCTGGTGGGACCTCAAGCTCTTAAGTGAAGGAAGCACCTGACCATCCGAATGGCCATCCGCGTGGGAAAGAGAGCACGATGACTTCCTGAACCTCCCGAAGCCCTAAATGGATCTCCAGCGCTAAACCTTACAAACCCTAAACACCCTAAACACCCTAAACACCCGAAACACCCTAAACACCCTAAACACCCTAAACCCTAAACCCTAAACCTAAACCCTAAACCCTAGGTGTAAGGCGTGAAATCGGGTTTGGGGCTTCGAGAGTTTAGGGAGTTTGGGGGCGCAGGCTCTAGAGGCAGCAAGAACACCAAAACCCCCTCCTAGATCCCCTTCCCCCAAGTATAAGTAGCAACCCTGAGTAGGGTTTAGGGTTCAGGGTTCAGGGTTTAGGGCTATAACTAGGATGCCCAGTAGTGCCCTTATTCCCTTTTGGGGGCTCTAGGTTCCCCTATAAACCCCTTTAAGCAAAAAAGGGCACCCTTTTTAATCCTGGGTTACTGGGCAACCTAGATAGGTTGAGTTCCGAGTTTGGTGCTCCTTGGTAGTTTTTTGCTTTGTGTGTGGGGGTTGGCGGGACCGGCGCCGTTGGTTACTTTTTGGGACAAGTCACCCGACATTTTGAAGTCCAATCTCACAGTCCCTTGCTCTCTTCCTTGCTCTCTTCCTCGCTCTCTTCCTCGCTCTCTTCCTCTCCTGTCTCTCCCTCCCTGCATGCTATCTCTCGCTCTCTTTTCCTGTCTCTCCCACTCTCCCCTGCTTGCCCCTTTACCCATAAACCCTAAACCTCACTCCTTCCATCTCCCTCCTCTCTACAAGCTACACGCCATCGTACAAAGCCTCAACCCAACAACCTCGAAGGCTAAACCCAACCATCTCCCCCCCCAGAAGCACTAAACCCTAAACCCGAAAGGCTGAACCCTAAACCCACTAAACCCAAAACCGCAAAGCTCAAAGGCATTGTACACCCAAACCCCTTACCCTTTATACCCTAAACCTTATAAACCTTACACACCCTAAACCCTAAAGCAGAAATGGGTATTACAGCTTTTACAACCCAAATGTATTCGAGCCCTCCTCAATGGACCCCCTAAACAGGGTACAACCCAACCCTACTCCCTGAATAGACCCTAAATCCTCAACCCTGAACCCTGAACCCCAAACCCCAAACCCCAAACCCCAAACCCCAAGCCCCAAACCCTAAACCCTAAACCCTAAACCCTAAACCTTAAACCCTAAACCCTAAACCCTAAACCCTAAACCCTAAACCCTAAACCCTAAACCACCAAGCTGGGGGCAACCTCCAGCCGATCAGCGTGCGCCATGCACGAGGCTGCCAGGGCCTTCTGCCAGCTCGCGGCCGTGGACTCCGAGGGAAGCGGCGGCCACACCGTCTTCGGCCCCCTGGTTTGCAGTTTAGGGTTCAGGGTTTCGGGCTAGGGTTTAGGGTTTAGGGTTGAGGGTTTAGGGTTTAGGGTTTGGGGTTTAGGGTTTAGGGTTTAGGGTTTAGGGTTGAGGGTTTAGGCTTTAGGGTTGAGGGTTGAGGGTTGAGGGTTTAGGGTTTAGGGTTTAGGGCTACGGAGGGTCCAGGGTTTTAGGGCTTGGGGCTACGGAGGGTTTAGGGTTTCGGGCTTAGGGCTACGTAGGGCGTTTGTGCAAGCTTCGAAGCCCTGCCTCTGGCTCTACTGCCCTCAGTGTCTAGGCTTTAGGGTTTAGGCGTTAGGGTTTAGAGTTTAGGGTTTAGGGTTTAGGGTTTAGGGTTTAGGGTTTAGGGTTTAGGAAGTAGACCCCAAGCCCAAGAAGCCCTGGACCTCCCAAAACCTCAAAAACCGAATACGCTAAGCAAACTCCAAAACTCCCCAAACACCAATGACGCCCTAAGCCCTCCCAAATATCCGCATCGGGGCGTTCTCCCAAAACCCTCCCACATATCCGCATCGGGGCGTTCCTGAGAGCCCGGGTGTAGGGCTTAGACGCATTGTAGCGACAAAAGCCCAAGCAGGAACGCATGTGTGTGAGAGCTTTCAATGTTAAGGATGACTTGAAACCAAGCGTAGGAAGTGCTTGAGTCAAGTATTTCGGGCTCGCGGGGCTGCGAGCCATCATCCTGCTGGTACCAAGGCCGAAGGTTGCAGGTAGCCCCTGACTTCCTATTCCTCTTCTGACTCCTAGGGTTTTGGTTTTCGGGTTAAATTCGAAACCCTAAACCCTAAACCCTAAGCCCCAAACCCTAAACCCTAAACCTCAAACCCTAAACCCTAAACCCCAAACCCCAAACCCTAAACCCTAAACCCTAAACCCTAAACCCTAAACCCTAAACCTTAAGCCCCAAACCCCAAACCCCAAACCCCAAGCCCCAAACCCCAAACCCCAAACCCTAAACCCCAAACCCTAAACCGTAAACCCCGAACCCCGAACCCCAAACCCTAAACCCTAAACCCTAAACCCAAAACCCTAAACCCTAAACCCTAAACCCTAAACCCTAAACCCTAAACCCTAAACCCTAACCCTAAACCCTAAACCCTAAACCCTAAACCCTAAACCCTAAACCCTAAACCCTAAACCCTAAACCCTAAACCCTAAACCCTAAACCCTAAATTTCAACTAAGTGCCCTCCAAAAAGGCTACGACATGACGCACGCCACGACCATCCTGCAGATTTTTCTGACGTCGCCGACACTCGGCGCTCATTTTTGGGGGATCCCTATATGAACCCCTAGCCAAGGGTTTAGGGTTTAGGGTTTAGGGTTTGGGGTTTGGGGTTTGGGGTTTGGGGTATACAGCAGATTCAGAGGCAAAAATGTAACTTGGCATGTTCCCTCTTATACTAGCAGTCCTTAATAGGGATTATAATCGGGGTAGTACAGCACTTTGGGCCTGATTGCCTCCTTGCCGGTCGTCGGGTTTAGGGTTTGGGGTTTAGGGCTTAGGGTTTGGGGTTCGGGGTTTGGGGTTTGGGGTTTGGGGTTTAGGGTTTAGGGTTTGGGGTTTAGGGGGTTTAGTGTTGAGGACTTCAAGGCTTCAGGATTTCGGGGCTTTGGGGTTTAGAGGGTTCGGGTTCAGAGGGTGAAAACCTAGGAGCTCCCTGAACCCTAATGCTACTCTTGGGGGACGGCTCACCTGGCGCCTTTCACCCCCCCCGCCCCCCCGCCCAACTCCCCTATGCGCTCTACGATTCGAAGAAGCCCTTAATCTAGGGCCATTCAGGTGGGTGGTTTCCTCCCTGGACCCTTAGACCCCTTATATGACCCTTAGCAGTTACGGTTGTCCTTAACCTAACTCCCCCAACTTCATGGTGTCCTTTCTCTCGGGATACAACTCACATAAACCCGAAACCATAAACCCCAATGAGACCCCGAAACCTTCTAATGCTTCGTGACATGTCCTCAGGAAGCCGGTTGTTCGATTTGGTGCCATCCGCACGCTGAACACGCCTGCGGCCTAGACAGGTCTGGAGGGTGCTTTGGAGGCGCAAACAAGGCCAAAAGATATAAACCGTAAACCGTAAACCGTAAACCCTAAACCCTAAACCCTAAACCCTAAACCCTAAACCCTAAATTTAAACCCTAAACCCTGAACCCTAAACCCTAAACCCTAAACCCTGAACCCGAAACCCTAAACCCCAAACCCCAAACCCCAAACCCTAAACCCTAAACCCTAAACCCTAAACCCCAAACCCCAAACCCTAAACCCTAAACCCTGAACCCTAAACCCTAAACCCCAAACCCTAAACCCTAAACCCTAAACCCCAAACCCCAAACCCTAAACCCTAAACCCCGAAACCAAACAAGCCAAATAGTGGGCAAAGGGGGACTTCGTGAGCTCTCAGTGGGCAGGGAGGGCTCATGGAGGATAGTGGTCGAGAGTCTTAGTCTTTGAGGTAAGAGGCTGAACAGTTTGGGGTTTCGGGTTTGGGGTTGAGAGTTGAGGGTTTAGGGGTGAGGGTTTAGGATCCAATCCCTAAACCCTAAACCCTAAACCCTACACCCTAAACCCTAAACCCGGGTTTTTGGGGTTTTGGGTTCAGTAGGTGTTTCTTCGGGGTTGGGATTTGGGGAGCTTTGGTTCGGGAGCTGGGATGAGAGGGCGCGCAGCGCTTTACCATTTTAGGCTTCTAGGGTCTTAGGGCGTTGGGTTTGAAGGTTGAAGGTGTTTTAAGGTGTTTTTGCAGTTTGAGTGTTTCAAGATCTTAGGGTTTAGGGTTGTAAGATCTTCCAAGAAAAGGGCTTCCTGGGTTTTTTGGGTCAACCTCAAGCCCTAAACCCTAAACACAAAGCACCCTACCCCCTAAACCTAAACCCTAAACCGTAGACCCCAAACCCTAAACTTATTAAACCCTAAACCCTAAGCCCGAAACCCTAAACCCTAAGCCCTAAGCCCTAAACTTTAAACCCTAAACCCTAAACCCTAAACCCTAAACCCTAAACCCTCCCCGCCCGTGTCTGAGGCTCGCGCAGACGAGGCCGCAGACCGCGGCGAGGCTGGCCAGACTACCCCGAAGCCCAGAAGCAATTCGCTCCAAGTCCTCAATCCCTAAGTCCTCAACCCCCTACACCCTAAGCCCTAAACCCTAGACCCTAAGCCGTAAACCCTAAGATCTTAAACCCTAGACCAGACACCCTAAACCCTTAACCTTGTAAAGCTGCAAAGCCCCAAAGCCTTACACCCCAGATATGGTGTGGAGTTTCGGTCTCGAAGGTCTTGCGGATGACCTCACGCGGCTTACGGTTCTTGAGCTTGGAGACTTACACCCGAAACCCTAAACCCTAAACCCCAACCCCAAACCCCAAACCCTAAACCCTAAACCCTAAACCCTAACCCCTAAAACTCAAACAAGACAGAGGTGGGCCAATAACCGCCAGTATACCCATGACGCGCGAGGCCCTCAACCCCAAAGCCGAAATAGCCCCAAAGCCCCCAAGCCCCTCCCCCCCCCCCCCCCCCCCCCCCCCCCCCCCCCCCCCCCCAAAAAAAAAAACAACCACAAGACCCTGAAAGTCAACCCTGAATCCTGGGCTCGTCCCATGAAAGCCCTGAATCCCAAAGCCCTAAGCTCCTACACAACCCGAAGCCCCAAAATCCCTGAAGCCGTAAATTCCTAAACACGTTAAACCGCAAAACCCAGCAACCCAGCAACCCCAAAACCCCAAAACCCCCAAAGTCCTAAACCCTAACTCTTAAACCCTAAACCCTAAACCCTAAACCCTAAACCCCAAACCCCAAACCCCAAACCCCAAACCCTAAACCCTAAACCCTAAACCCTAAATCCTAAGCCCTAAACCCTAAACCCCTAACCCTAAACGCGAAACCCTAAGCGTCTAAAGCGCTCAACCTTGGGAGGTGCAACTGCGACATGGAGCCGCTGCTGTCGGACCAGAACCGTCGCGAGCCTGTCAGTTGCCAATTCAGGGCTTGGAGGGCCTTTTGGGGCTTTTGGGATTTAGGACTTAGGGTTTAGGGTTTAGGGTTTAGGGTTCAGGGTTTAGGGTTTAGGGTGTAGGGTGTAGGGTGTAGGGTTTAGGTCTTTTGGGGTATAGGGATTACGGGTTTAGGGCGCAAGGTGGTTTAGGGTTTAAGTGGTTTAGGGTTGGGTTTAGGGTGTAAGGGTTTAGGGTTCAGGGTTGTTTGGGTTTAGGGTTTCGGGCTTCAGGTTGTTAGGGTTTAGGTTTAGGTCTTAAGGTTGTTTAAGGTTTAGGGTGTAGGGCTTAAAATTGACTCGGGCTGAGAGTTTATGGCGCTATAGCGCTCAAATTTGCCGTGGGTTTAGCGTTTAGGGTTTATTTCGGGTTTAGGAGTTTAGGAGTTTCGGGGGTTTCATGTAGGGCATCCGGGTTTCAGAGTTCAGGGCTTTAAGCCCTAACACCTAGACCCCAAACCCCAACCCCTAAACCCTAAACCCTAAACCCTAAACCCTAAACCGTAAACCCTAAACCCAAAGCCCAAAACCCAAAACCCAAAACCCTAAACCCTAAACCCTAAACCCTAAACCCTAAACCCTAAACCCTAAACCCTAAACTTCAGGGCTTTAGGGCTTTAGGGTTCAGGCTCGAAAGCCTCGGGAGCTGAGGCAACACGGCCACCCTGGCGCTGACCACGCTGCTGAAGACCGGCGGCTGGGACTGGCAAAGCCTCTAAGGGTTTAGGGTTTTAGGGTTTCGGGGATGTAGGGTTTGAGGGTTTTTTTTTTTAAGGGTCTTGGGGGGGTTTAGGGTTTTGGGGGGTTTAAGGGTTTGGGTTTTTTTGGGCTTTTGGGTTTTGAGTTTCAGGTGTTAGGGTTGAGGGTTCAGGATTTAGGACCTCCTCTTCTTTTCCACGCGGGGGAGAGCCCGCCACGGTCCAGGTGCCCCATTTTAGGGTTTACTAGCAGGGGGGACAGAAAGTATCTCCCGCATGGGTATGTGGACCCTTTGGGTCCTAAGCCCAAAAACGCGAAGCCCCACCTCCCTGAACCAGCAAGGCCACGAGAGCAACGTCGAGCGTCTGGTGAAGCAGATCTCGAACTTCATGTCGGAGCGGCGTTTGAGTTTAGGGTTTAGGGTGTAGGGAGGTTTAGGGCTTAGGGTTTAGGGTTTAGGATTTAGGGTTGGATTCGGTTCCTTTGTACGTACCATGAGACCAGGACCGGCACCCTTTTCACTCTTGGCCCAACCTAGAGGCTGAAACCCTAAACCCTAACCCCTAAACCCAAAACCCAAAACCCAAAACCCTATACCCTAAACCCTAAACCCTAAACCCTAAACCCTAAACGCTGAACCCTACGTAAACAATAGACCCTAAACCCTAAACCCAAGAAGTTTCCTAATCTCATGAAGGGCAAAGTTCATCGGACCCCAAGCCCTAAGCCCTCGAGCCCGCAACCTTGGATCTCTACTAGGACCTGGAGTAGGCCCTTATTCCCTTCTTAGGGGTTTAGGTTTCCCTATAAGCCCCTTTAAACCAAAAAGGGCACCATGTTTATTTGGGCCGGTGTTCCAAGTGCATCATCTGTGCAATTAGTAAACTTAATGAAGCTCCTTACCCAAGCCCCAAACCCCCTAAACCCAAGAAATCTAAACCCCAGACCTTAAATCCCTAACCCATTGAGCCACCAGGACATCACAGAAGTCTTCAAGGTGGAGGCATCGTGCAACCTTCGCGTCCTAAGCTCCCTAAGTTTAGTGTTTAGGGTTTAAGGTTTAGGGTTTGGGGTTTAGGGTTTAGGGTTTTATGCTTAAAATACCGAAACCCTTAAACCCCTAAACGTGAAGCTTGAAGGCTTAGCCAGCCATTGTCGGAGACCGAAGATTGTCAGTTGTCAGGGTTTTTGGAATCCTCGCTATATGCTAGGAGCACCTGAACCCTACGTTCTAAGCCCTAACCTCAAACCCTAAACCCTTTGCACCCCAAGTCCCAAGCCCCGAAACCATAGGACCGAAACCCCGCAATCTTCTTTACACCCTAAACCCTAAACCCTAAACCCTAAACCCTAAACCCTAAACCCTAAACCCTAAACCCTAAACCCTAAACCCTAAACCCTAAACCCTAAACCCTTAAACCTAAACCCTAAACCCTAAACCCTAAACCCTAAACCCTAAACCCTAAACCCTAAACCCTAAACCCTAAACCCTAAACCCTAAACCCTAAACCCTAAACCTAGACTTATTGAACCCCCCGACTTGAACCCTCCAAAACCCTGCCCTAAGCTTTCGCAAGTTTACGTCGTCTTCCCTAAGTTGTTTGCAAATGTCCCTTCCTGTCCTCAACACGGACGTGAACCTCGAACGGAGCGCGAACTTGTCAGTCATGCCGGGCCTATGCCTAAACCCTAAACCCTAACCCCTAAGCCCTAAACCCTAAACCCTAACCCCTAAACCCTAAACCCTAAGGCCTAAATCCTAACCCTTAAGACTTAAACCCTGAACCTGAACCCTAGCTTCCGTTTAGCTCCCTGTTTTTGCTACAAAAGTAACCAACCCAAAAAGGGGTGCCCTTACTAGAACATGGTTACTGGATTACTAAGAATCCCTTAGAAGCCCTCGAACCCTAAACCCTAAACCCTAAACCCTAAACCCTAAACCCTAAACCCTACACCCTAAACCCTAAACCCTAAACCCTGAACCCTCAACCCTACACCCTAAACCCTAAACCCTAAACCCTAAACCCTAAACCTTAAACCCTAAACCCTAAACCCTAACCCCCAAACCCTAGACCCTAAACCCCAAACCCTAGACCTTAAACCCTAAAACCCTGAACCTTAAACCCTAAAACCCTGAACCCTTAGTTCCCTTTCGCCACGGAGCCAGGTTGTGAGGGCCGTGAAGGGCCTGTGCCTCCTCTACCCCGGCAAGTACAAGGCGCGAAGGACGAGGTTTAGGGTTTAGGGTTTAGGGTTTAGGGTTTAGGGTTTAGGGTGTAGGGTGTAGGGTTCAAAAGTATGGAATGAGGGATTTCTGAGGGATTTCGATACCGCATATCCCCTTTACATGCCTTTAAGCTTTCAAGTGTAGGGGTTTGTGTAGGGTGCGTAATTCTCTTTATTTCGTCTTTATTTTGCTATTTTTATGATGATCTGTGTTTTTGTTGGGGTGGGGGGGGGTCTCCGGCTGTTGATCTGCTGCACGAGATGCTATGAGGTTTAGTGCAAGCTTCATCTAGATTTGGGTCCCCTTTGCAGGTATTTGTTTACAGCTTTTCCCGACAACACCAGATTGGCTTTGATGAGAGCGGTTGCAGTGACATGACGAGGCCGACACTCCTGAATTAGTTTCGCACCGCTCCTGCTTTGGGGTCTAGACTTCTTCTGCGCAGAGTTTAGGGTTTCAGGGTTTTTAGGGCTTGGGTTTTCGGTTTCAGGAACCCTAGAACCCGAAACCCCTAAGGCCCCCAAACCCCTCAACATGTAGGGTCCTACTTGGAGGTTCATGGTGCTCAGTAACCAATCGTAACTGTACTTCTAACCCACTTCTAGCCTAGGTATCTAGACTTAGGGTGCTTATCACTGGGTTGTAAGTACAGTTACAATGAGTTACTATGCACCATGAACCTCCAAGTATAACCCTAAACCCTAAACCCTAAACCCTAAACCCTAAACCCTAAACCCTAAACCCTAAACCCTAAACCCTAAACCCTAAAGCCTGGCATCGGCTTCTCAGAATCTCACTTCGGGGGCCATCTGTGGTCCAGGGTTCGCCTGAAAACCCTCACAGGCCGAGCGGTTGATCTGCCACGAAACCTCCCCCTAAGCCCCAAGCCCTAAGCCCTAAACCCTAAACCCTAAACCCTAAACCCTACCCTAAACCCCAAACCCTAAACCCTAAACCCCAAACCCTAAACCCTAAACCCGAAAGCTCCCAAGATCCCACAAAGACCCGAGCTTCAGGCCCTAAGCCCCAAACCCTAAACCCTAAGCCCTAAGCCCTAAACCCTAAACCCTAAACTCTAAACCCTAAGCCCTAAGCCCTAAGCCCTAAGCCCTAAGCCCTAAGCCCCATCCGTGAAGGTGCTGATGTCCTTCCTCTCCTCCAACCTCAGGGAGGATGGAACTGCGGAGATCAAGAAGGACGGCTTCAGGGCTTATGGTTTAGGGTTAGCGTTTAGGTTTGGGGTTTAGGGCTTAGGGTTTAGGGTTTAGGGTTTAGGGTGTGGGGGGGTTGGGGCTCATTACCATATTCAACAGGGTTTATAGTACTGATATTGATGAGTGTATATGTGGTTCCTTGTTAATATAGGTGAGTGTATATATGGTGCAGCGTCGCTGCCCCCCCCACCCCCCCCCCCCCGGTCCCCCCCCCATGGCCGCCCTGTGGGGTGGTGTGGTTGGGGTTTGGGTTGGAGGGTTTTGGGTTTAGGGTGTAGGGTTAGGGTTTGGGGTTGGGTGTTTGGGGTTAGGGGTTTAAGCGGTTAGGGTCGCCGCCCGCCCCGCCGGGTTGACCCCCCCGTGGGTTGTGGGTTGGTTGGTTGGGGTTGGTGGGGGGTTTTTAGGTTTAGGGGTTTAGGTTTAGGGTTTAGGGTTGAGGGTTGAGGGTTTGGGTGGGGGGCGGGGGGGTGGGGGGGGGGGGGATACATGGGGGGGGGGGGGGGGGGGGGTACCGACACGGGACACGGAACCATATATTGGGGTGTCCTTTTGGTGATAAATGGAAGAGCATGCCAACAGTGTTGCTTTTTCCCAGCCCCTGCTTGGCGCAAGGGTCCACCATTCTCGATTTCTTCCCAGGTTTCGGGCTAAACCCTAAACCCTAAACCCTAAACCCTAAACCCTAAACCCTAAACCCTAAACCCTAAACCCTACACCCTAAACCTTTCAGAACTGTGGGTGTGGTCCCGACTTTTCACACCGCCAGCTCATGAAACAAGAACAGCGGGCCCCTAAACCCCGTAAACCCCCGAAACCCTCCATGTCCTAAACTCTCATCCCCAAACCCTAAGCTCTACACCCCAAACCTTTGGGTCCGCTCCTTGCGGATCCGACTTTTTCTGGTTGCGGGGCGCGCAACCTTGAAGCCCGCGGCCACTGAAACGCCAAGACCCCAACAGTAGAAAAACCCTGACCCCTACTAAACCCCTAAGCCCCAAACCGTCGTTGAGGGACCCTAAGCCCTAAACCCTAGACCCTAAACCCTAAACCCTAAACCCTAAACCCTAAACCCTAACCCCTAAACCCTAAACCCTAAACCCTAAACCCTAAACCGTAAGCCCAAGATCCCTACAAAAGCCCCGAGCGCAGGATCTCGTTGATGCTTTGATCCTGATCATCTCGCAGGTGGGCCCCCCCCGGAAAGCGCTCCGAATGCGAACAAAAGCCTTACTTAAGCCCCAAAACGGGTTTAGGGTTTAGGGTTTAGGGTTTAGGGTTTAGGGCTTGGGGCTTAAACCCCCAAACCCTCACAACCCTTTACTCCTCTCCTAGGCTTCAGACCTAGACCAGACAAACCGCTCCCGAAGGTGCCAGCTGCCCGCGAGGTTGGTCTTCTCCACCTCTGCGAGTTCATAGAGGATTCTTCTTGTAGGGTTTAGGGTTTAGGGTTTAGGGTTTAGGGTTTAGGGTTTAGGGTTTAGGGTTTAGGGTTTAAGGGTCCAGTCGTGCGCTTCTGCCTTTTTTTCTTGGTTTCCAGGCCCCGAAAGGGGTGCCCTCATTTGATGGTTAGGGTCTAGGGTATAGGGTTCAGGGTTCAGTCTTGTTGTGCTGAGGGTGTAGGGGATCGGGTAGCTTTCACTTCTGCCCGCAACTTCCGACATCCGGACGCCTAAACTCTAAACCCTCTTCCAGGCTTGGGGGTTCAGTGCAAAGTCATAGCGGATAGGGTTCCGAAGATGTATAGGGTTCGTGTAGGGTTAGGGTTCACACGATTTAGGGTTCGTAAGGTTTAGGGTTCAGGGCTCAAGTGATCCAACCCTAAGACCCAAGCAGCTTCACCCATTTTAGATAACTAGAACTCTTAGCCCTGAACGCTAAACCCCAAACCCTTGAACCCTTACCCAGATGCGTGTCTTTTCTGTGGAGTTCAGGGCTTAGGGTTTAGGGTTTAGGGAATTTAGGGAATTTAAGGAGTTTAGGGTTTAGGGTTAGGGTTCAGGGTTTAGGGTTTAGGGTTTTTTTAGGACTGCCATGCGCTTCCGATACTCCGGGCGAACAGGCTGAACTTAAAAGGGTGGCGCGTAGGCGCGGCCACGAGGCGTGCAGGGAAGTCCGGCTCTTTTCTTATCCGCTTCTGAAGGGTTAGGAGGTCGTTATTAGGGGTATCCGATCGGCAGAATTCCATAGCATGGTTACTGACAAGGAGTAGCCAGTGGGGCGGAGGGGGGCCCGTCTTATAATTTTTGTACTGTGCTATTCTGTCCTTGAGAGCTGGTCCATGCGCTACATGGTGTAGGGGTTGGTCTCCGGGAGCTCTAACTGATTCAGTGAACAGCTTGAACTGTTGGGAAAGAACTATTTGGGATGGGAGGAGTGGTCTGTTGGCTTGAACCCAAACCGATTTGTTTGTGATATGAGAGTAGTAGGACGCTTTAATACCTATGGCTCTTCGTAGGTGTTGAAAATACCAGGAGCCTAATTTACGGAAATGTTTGTCTTCCATGGTGAGGGTGCAGAGGCCATAGACGAGACAGGATACTATGTTTGCCATGAATATTTGTACCTTCACTTTTCTGGGTAGTCTACTCCGCCAAAGATGTTGGAGCTTGTTGAAGGAGGTATGGGCTAGTGCAAATCTCGCGAACAGTGCGTGAATTGTGGGCTTGATCCAAGAGATTTGGGAACCTAGATACTTCACTGACGTTGCCTGGGGTACTGGGTCCCCATTTATGAAATTGGGGGGTGGAGGAGTAAACGAGGGGTGGCAAAGGAGTTCAGTCTTAGTTAGGTTGAGTTCTAAACCATAGAGTTGGGCTTCCTGTTGGAGCGCATGCAGATAGGATTCCAGGGCTTGTACTGATATCCCAAAGAGTAGAGTGTCGTCGGCGTATTCGAGATCGTAAGTTGGCTTTCCCACCGACCAAGTGTTTTGAGGGACCCCCTGTCGGACTAATTTGTCATCTACATCCAGCAGTACGCTGGACAGCACAAAGATAAAAAGGTATGGGCTGAGCGGGCAGCCCTGCCTGATCCCAGTATGAGGAGTAGCCGTGAATTTGTCACCTTTAATACCGATTGTGTGGAATAGGGGAGCGGTGTAAATGTCCTGGATTAAGGTAATATATTGTTCATGAATACCCATTCTGCGAAGTGCAATCAGTAATGAATCGTGATCCAGCTTGTCAAACGCCTGTTTCCAATCTATGAACAAGCAGTGAAACGGGGTGCCTGTTCTGGAGGAGTAGTCTTGGAGTCTGCGCAATATAAATAGCGGGTGGAAGGTACTACGTCCTTGTCGAAATCCAAACTGCGTGTTGCGCAGTCTGGATTCATATCTGAACTGTAGACGAGCTTGGATGAGGGAGGAGTAAATTTTATACATTGTGTTGAGCAACGAGATTGGCCTATAGTTTGAAGCGTCTGAGTCGTCACCCTTACCCTTGTAAAACGATACTACTATAGCCTCTTTCCATGCGTGTGGGATTTTTTCCTCCTGCAAACAAGCGTTCATGAGGTCGAGAAGTTGCACCTCCCCGAAATGGTCCAGTAGTTTGAGTATATCAGGTCGCAGGTTGTCAGGTCCTGGGGCCCTGCCTTTTTGCATTTTGTGGAGGGCGGTTTGCAATTCCGGGAGGGTAAACCAGGGGATCGGAGTCGTGTCGGTGGGGAAATGAGGAGTAGCCTGTGCTAAATTTTGTTTAGCTTCGTTCGTTACCTTTGAGGGACCCCATTGTACGTTCGTGAGGTGTTTGCCAAATGCCGCGTGTGTTTCAGACCATGGGATCTGCTTGTTATCCACTACCAGTCTACATTTTCTTTCCTGAAATCCTTTTTTAAGTTTCTTTGCCTGTTTCCAAACTGCTGGGGTGAGCGTGTAATCAGCGTTAATTTGGCTGCGTATCCACTGAGTTTTGTCTTTTCTAGCCTTATTTTTCACCCTTCTGTAATAGGAGGAGTAGTCTGGGTGTTCTGTGGCTTTCATATTTTTAGCGACGTGTAATTCTCTTAGTGTTTCCGTGGATATCCAAGGTTTGTGTGGGGAGTACTGGGTGGGAGGAAAAATCATGGTAGAGGCTGTTTGAGCAGCGTACAGAAATCTGGAGTATTTATCTTCTGCTGTCTCACCCCTGATCGGTAGGGCGGGAGGGTTCAGGTTTGAGAGAAGTAATGGAGCTGCCTGTGTATATCGTCCACCTTGAGCCTCCAAAGCTATTTTTCCCTGTTCCGCTAAGGCATCCGCTAATTCGTTTCCTTGATTTCCAGTGTGCCCTTTTATCCACACCCATTCTATCTCTGAGATGTTTTTCAGTTTCTCGTAACAGGCGCGGGCATTAAAAATTAGCTGTTTGTGTTTTTTCGGTCTGGACAATCCTCGAGTCATCTGGGCAGCCCATTTGCTGTCGTAGTAGATTGTAACCTTTGTGGGAGGAGTAGCCGAACGTAATAAATAGAGGATTGACTCCATGATGGCGGAGATTTCTGCTGTGTTGTTGCTACCTACACTGGCGCCCAGATAATATGGGGAGGTGTCTGTGGTGAGTACTGGGCCACATGCTTTGTGCGCCCTCGCAGAGTCGTCGAATACCACGAATCCCCATCCCGCGGGGGAGGCGGCGCTTGCTCTGCCTTTTGAGCCGGATCCGTCCGTGTAGACTCGAACGTGGGGGCCCTCGGGGGCTTTCTGTGTTTCTGAACCCGGGGAGGCTGTGTTGACGTAATGTGTTCTGAAGGCTGCGGCGAATTGTTCCTGCGATTTGGTGGAAGAGGAGTAGTCTGGTTTGGGGAGTCTAGGAATTTTGGGCTCTTTTGATCCTAGCTTTATGCGGAGAATAGTTTTGAGCAGATAATGGTCGCTTGGGAAGCCGGTATTATGATGTGCCCGGCATTGTAAAATCGACGGAAGCCATTGCTTTTTACACACTATTTTATCAAGACTCTGGAATCTGAAGGGGTCGATCTTCGGTGTTTGAGGGAGAGGGTTTAACAAAGGGTCCGCTGTCAAAAAGAGACGAATTGTTTGAGCGATACAAAGGGCTGCTTCAGGAGGTGTAGGGAGCGCTGAGATTTTGTCCCAGAATTGAAGCACCTTGATTGAATCGAGCGCGAACTGGGACCACTCTTGTGGTGGGGGGTTTTTATCCCTATATGTAATGTGATGTAAAAGATTGGGGGTTTTGTACGTGAGGGCGTCAACACAAGACGTGTCTCGGAGGAAGGATGTGTAGTATGTACGATTCTGCTGTGGGCCAGTTTTTGCTGAGGAGTAGCCTTTTCCATAGACATGAGGTCCCATGATATCGTGTTCATGTCGGCTGCGGCCCTGCAGGCGCACATTGAAATCGCCAATGATATAAGCGGGCTCTGGGGCTGGGAGCGAAATCATTGCGCTTTGTAGCGCGTCCCAGAATGGTGACTTTACCTCTTCATTTTCAAGCTTGTCGTGTGGGGCGTAGACTCCGAAAATGTGTGAATTACCACTTTGTAGTGAAATGGTAACCCTTGTAATCCTAGGGGAGTACTGAATGAAATCCTTGATATAGGGGCGGATACTGGGGTGGATTACCGTTGTAATTCCTGCATATTTGTCTGTAGTAGAACCGTTCACCACAAAGAGAAATCCTTGAGAGTTATAGGTGTAGTATGAGGTGGAACGTGTTTCTGTAAGGAATAGGATATGTAGTGAGAAAGATTTCATTATTTCGAGGACCTGCTGATGCTTGAGAACTTCCGCCATGCCTTGGACATTCTGTGTGGCTATTTTTAATTTGAATCCGTATTCTAATTGAGGAGTAGTCATGGTTTTATCCCGGGGTTTACGCTGTGGTCCGGAAAGTTCTGACTGCTCCAAAACCAAGGTGCGGAATCTGCCGGCGTTGTTTTTCCCTGCTACGCGGCCGTGAGCCGCTCTCTGGGGCTTCTCCCTGTTGCCAGTGCCCTTGCCCAAGCGGCCCTGGCATATGACTCCACCGCGACTGCTACGCCACTGCCGGTAAAGGCGTCTGCGTAGTAGCCTGGAACCCCGGCCTGAGGGTGGAGAGGGTTTAGGGAGAGTGGGGTTGCACTCTTCGTTGACCACATGGGTCCCCGGCGCGCCGCGTGGCGGCGGTGCAAGCTTAACTTCTTTGTGTTTATTAATTCCTGAATTCAATTGGGTGGAAACAACCGAGTCTTTTCCTTGAGGAGTAGCTCGGGGGGGTCTGGAACGAACCGGGAAGGGACTGGGTTTAGGGGACTTTAAAAACATTCTTTGACCTGAGTCGGCCGCCCTTAGTTGAATACGCCTACCTCCTCTATGTTTAAGGTGTGGGCGGGGGGCTAAGGAAGGGATTATAGAAGCCATATGGGGTGCTCTGGACTGCCTATACAGGAGGAGCACATCCCTTGTGAAAATGTCTGATGATGTGAAATGTGGGGTACCTGACTGTGTTGTGCTTTGGTCAATCGGCCAGGGCGATCTATGGTGGTGGGTCGGAGACCCATTCTGAGGAGTAGTCTGGGTTGGGATGAGATCATCCAGGAGTATGGTCGTTGTGTTGCCTACCAATGAATGTTGCGTTTTGTTTAATCTAGCCTGAAGTGCATCTAAATATGCGGTACAGAAGCCCTTTGCACAATGATATAGTATCAGGGAATCCATCATGATTATACCCGGGTTGTAGCGACAGGGTTCGGTGTAGTAATAGACTATCAGGAATGCAAGGCCTAAATAATTTAATGAGGGTAGGGTGGGGCATCTACGAGGTACTTGTTTGCATCGGGATCTGTGTTGTTTTCTTCGAATGGGTGTTCTATCCCATCCTACTGTTTGTGCTTCGACTTCCCTGCTCTTGCCTCGGCTGAAACTCGAATTAATCCAGCTTTCTTTGAACTTGAAAGTGTCTTCCCTGGCCGAATGATTCAGAAATTTCAAATGTGGCCATTGTTGGGAATTCTGGCCAGTGTGCCTCTTGAGAAATTTCAAATGTGGCATCTTCTGGCTGCGACAGTCGTGCGAGAGGAGTGGACTGATATTGTAGAAGACAACACTATACTGTAAGAAAATGTTGCTGTGAAAGAGATGCTGAGGAGTAAAACATTGCACGACTGTAAAAAGCGAAGCTGGAACGGCAGCAATTTGTCAGGGCTTTGCTGCGCTGCCTTTGGCAGCTGCGGAAACTGGTGCCTTTGGCACCCATGACGGGGGCTGCATGGCGCCAGCCTTCGGCTGCGCAAACACTGACAATGCGCTCTCCCCTGTGGCTGTAGGAGGAGTAGCCGAGGGGGGCGCTCCCTGGACAGTACCCGTCTGGTAGCTGCCGATTTTCAAATCAGCTCTCTGGAACTTGTCACAATACTCGTCCCAGACGAAATAGATATCGTCTACGTCGCGAACTTCCATCTCGATTGGAAACGGATTGTCCGCTGAGGAGTAGACTGCTGAGGAGGCCCAGTGGCGCCTAGTCTGGCCTACCTCCATGCCCTTTCCCGAGCCTTTGGCCTGGGTCCGGGCCCTCGCAAACTGGTGCTGGTCTGCAACATCCAACTCATGTTGCACACCATAAACGACCTTCGCCCAGTGGTATGACCACATGGTGGGTTCTTCCGAGCCGATGGGTGGCTTTGCTTGCAACGCTTCCATCAGCTGAGGAGTAACCTCTAGGATGCCCTTCATGATTCCCTTGTCTTCGAAAAAATGCATCCTTGCGAAGGCACGGATCTGATCATCGAATTCGCGAACAGATTGCGGCTGCATTATGGTCAAGGTCTTCCATAGCACGGTGACCTGATTGGATTCGAGCAGCTCGCTTTCATTGATGAGGGAGAGGAGTACTCTAATGGGCACTTCCATCTTCCTTTGAAATTGTGGCGAAGCTGGTGTCGCCCTGACGTGGCGGTTCTTCTCGCACGTGGAAGAATCTCTGTACAAGGGGGTCCCCGTGGGGCCACCGTACGTGCTCATGAACTGCTGGCGCAAATCCCAAGATTTAAATGTTAAAATTGACACCGTGGAAAACTGCTGGCCGGACGGAGGAGTAGCCGGCTCACACTGGAGGATGTTCATGAAGATGTAGGGAACGTTGGGGCCGTCGATGTTGTGCCCGCGGTCAGAGAGCCAGCGACGGAAGTAGTCCACCTGCTCGAACATCCAGTTGAGTTGGTACAAACGTTCCTCACCTGACATTGTCGGGGACCAGCCGGTGGTGAGGACCTGAAGCCCTGAGAGCTTCTTCTGCTCCATCCTGCTTTCCTGAGTGAGCCAGCGAAGGTGGTCATGCTGGAGGAGTAGTCTATTGTCCAGTTGGCGGACGACTCCTTCAACCTGGAGGACGATGTTGCTGATCTCGCTGCGAATCACCCCAGTATGGTAGGCGCGGATGGTTTCCATCACCTGTTTGCGTGTGGTGATGGACTCTCCCAACCAGGCAGTAATTGCCGCGGGGTCGTTGGAGTTGATCCCAGCTTGGGCCGCCGCGAGCGAGACTGCGGCCTGCGCGTCAATGTCCAGCGGCTGTATCAGAGGAGTAGTGTTGGCGTCTGCGGGCTGTGGCTGCGCGATCTTGGGTCGTGCATCCATCTCCTCATCCGTGTCTTCATGGGGAGTAGCCAGTGGTGTGGACAATGCTGCTGACGGTGGGCCTTTCCTCTTCGAGCGATTTTCCTGAAACCACTGGTTCTGTGCCTCGTAGTAGACCTGGTTGGCGCCGGAGTACGTGTAGGCTGAGGTGGCTGTCTGGTGGAGGTGCTGCGCGGAGAGCTCCTGGTTGCTGGACGACATTGCTGCCACCCCTCGAGAATGAGGAGTAGTCTGCAAAATGCAGACTCTATCTGGCTTCAAACTGGTGAAAGCGGGGGAATTACCGTGGTAACCACTGACCCCTGTAAGCATTAACCATTGCAACATGCGAAGAATCCACATATCGCACCACATGCGCATGCAAAGAAGCTGAAAGCCAGAGCGCCTGGGTTTAGGGTTTAGGGTTTAGGGTTTAGGGTTTATGGTTTAGGGTTTAGGGTTTAGGGTTTTAGGGTTTGGGGGGTGTTAGGCATTTAGGGGCCCCTCACTTCGCTTGTCGTTCAACCTGAGGGAGCTTTGGAGGCCCCAGAGTGTTTAAGGGCGGAGTGTTTCGGGTTTATAGTGTTTTAGGTTTAGGGTTTAGGGTTTAGGGTTTAGGGTTTAGGGTTTAGGGTTTAGGGGTATCCGGCGTTTTGAGGGTTTAGGGGTATGTAGGGGTTTGGATGGTCGAGAGCTTCGGAATTTAGGTTGGGGTTTTAGCGTTTGAGGGGGTTCAGGCTTTCCGGGGTCCCCAAATTGCTTGCTATTCTGGGATGCCCTAAACCCTAAACCCTAAACCCTATTTCGGGGTGCAAGCCCCAGACCCTGGACCCTAAACCCGTGAACCTTATACCCCAGACCCTAAACCCCAAAGAAGTCTGTTCTCTTGGGACCGAGGCAATAGACGCCAGAGCTAGAGGGACTGAAGGAGGAACTTTATAAGGGAAACATCACCCTAAATCCCAAACCTACACCCTAACCCCTACATGCTAAACACTAAGCCCTAAACCTAAACCCTAAACCCTAAACCCTAAACCCTAAACCCTAAACCCTAAACCCTAAACCCTAAACCCTAAACCCTAAACCCTAAACCCTAAACCCTAAACCCTAAACCCTAAACACTAAACCCTAAACCCTAAACCCTAAACCCTAAACCCTGAACCCTAATCCCCAAGCCCTTCGCGTTCAGGTTCCCTCCGAGTATCCCGCAGCGGCTGTAGCGGAACGTGCACTTTTTCGGTGCGGCTCAAGCAACTTTGCACTCAGAGGGCTTCGAAACCTCAAGGCCCTAAGCCCTAAATCCTTATAACCCTAAGCCCTAAAAGGCCTAAACCCTAGCCCCTAAATCCTAAACCCCAAAACCCTGAAAGACGCCACTCGGCCGCCCCCCTCCCCCAACAAAAGAAAGTCATCGTGCTTGACCAATGCAGCCACGGCCGGTGCTTCAAAGTCAGGCGCCCGCCAGGCCCAACCGAGCCTAGGGGTTTAGGGTTTAGAGGGTTTAGGGGGTTTAGGGGGTTTAGGGAGTTTAGGGGGTTTAGGGGGTTTAGGGTTTAGGGTTTAGGGCTTAGGGCTTAGGGTTTAGGGTTTAGGGTTTAGGGTTTAGGGTTTAGGAGTTAGGGTTAAGGGTTTAGGGTTTAGGGTTTAGGGTTTAGGGTTTAGGGTTTAGGGTTTAGGGTTTAGGGGGCTTGTAGGATGCGCGGTCTTTCGGGGTTTAGGGGTTTGGGGCTTAGGGCTTTAGACGTTTTAGGTGTTGGGGTTCAGGATGCTCGTTCTCTTTTTCTGGTGGGATGTGTAGGTTTTTGTTCCTGTTGTCTTTTTTTTTTGGAGTGTTTTTTTTGAGTTGTTTTTTGGAGTGTGTGTTTTTTTTGAGTGTTTTTTTTTTTTGGTGGTGGGGGGGGGGGGTGGGGGAAGTTTGGCCGGGCTTGCAGCAGGGCTGTGAGGCTTTGAAGGGTTGCCGGGCTTTTGCTAGGCTCAGGTTTGTTGCGTCCTGTTTTTTGGGAAGGCTTAGGGTTTAGGGTTAGGGTTTAGGGTTTAGGGTTTAGGGTTAGCGTTTAGGGTTTAGGGTTTAGGGTGTAGGGTGTAGGGTTTAGGGTTTAGGGTTTAGGGTTTAGGGTTTTTGGCCAGTCCAGGGTTGAGTAGGCTAGGACCGCCCGCCGAACCTGTGAGCTGCCCTACACCGTAAACCCCAAGCCGAAAACCCCAAGCCTCTAAAGCCATAGACCCTAAACCTTAGACCCTAGACCCTAACCCTAAACCCTAAACCCTAAACCCTAAACCCTAAACCCTAAACCCTAAACCCTAAACCCTAAACTTGGGATGTTCCCCCTTACACTAACTAGGGGTTCGAATAGTGGGTACTAGAATCCCTACTAAGGACTGTTAGTTTATATGGGGGAGCATCTTATAGGGTTACTAGGTTCCAGGGTTTTGGGGTCTTGGGGTTAGGGTTTAGGGCTTAGGGTTTTTAGGGTTTAGGGTTTAGGGTCTAGGGTTTAGGGTTTAGGGTTTAGGGTTAGGGGCTTGAAGGATCTGTGGGTTTATAGGGCTTGCATGATTTTTAGAGATTATAGGGTTTTGCTGTAGGGCTGATAGGGGGTTTAAGGTGTACAGGTTTCATGCGATTTAAGTCTTAGGGCGCAGGGCTTGTGAGTTTCAGGGGTTAGGGTTTGGGTTTTGGGTTGTGGGTCTGCTTGGAGGTTCATGGGTACTTGGAACCCGATTTACAAGTCTACTTCTAACCTACTTAGAGGACTTGAAGGGGCTTATAAGTACGGTTATAATTGGGGCCTATAAGTACCTATGAACCTCCGGGCTTGTGAAGGTCTTGAGCCTGGGGCTTGCAAGGTCGGGGGCATGAAGGGTTTCTTTGTAGGCTTTGGGGCTAAACCCGAAACCCGAAACCCGAAACCCTAAACCCTAAACCCGAAACCCGAAACCCTAAACCCGAAACCCTAAACCCTAAACCCTAAACCCTAAACAGTTCTCGCACCAAACCGACACCCTAAGCACGCGAAAGGCAGCTGCTTCCCAGCCACCGAATCGTACAGTCAAGCCAGGCTCCTTGGCAGAAGCCCTAAGCAATAAGCCCTAAGCCTTAACCCGAAACCCGAAACCCTAAACCCTAAACCCTAAACCCTAAACCCCAAATCCTAAACCTTAAACCCCAACCCAAAACTCAGAAACTCTGAAGCCCTAAGCTCTAAATCCTAAAGTCCTTACGGTTCAGAGCCTTGACTACGAATTGCTTAAGAACCAACCCCCCCCCCAAAAAAAAAAACTCAACATATTCTTCCTTATAAGGGTATATGGGGATGATCGTCTTTGGTGCTTTTGGGGTGTTCTTATGCAAATAGTAGTTGAGCTGCGAACAGGTAAGAGGAGAATCAAGGAACCTAAAGGCGCCTCGACGAAGCCGAACGTCGGGAGGTTTATGTCCTAGTCGCTTTTAGCCACTGGGGTTCAGGGTTTGGGGTTCTTTTGCCTAGGACCCAGAGCAGGCTCTTCTTACTTTTTTGGGGGTCTAGGTTCCGTTCTAGGGCCCTTTTACCTACAAGGGGCACGCCTTTTTTTTTTGTTCCCAGGCTGCTCTTGAGTTGTGCTGAACTGTGTACGTATGTCAGGCTCTTAGACTTAGAGCAACGGCTAGACCCGAAGTGAATCTCAACCCCGCCATTGTCTAGCCTTTGAGACCACAGGAGCGCCCCAAGCCCTAAGCCCCAAACCCTACACCCTAAACCCTAAACCCTAAACCCTAAACCCTAAACCCTAAACCCTAAGCCCTAAACCTCAGACCCTAGACCCTAAACCCTAAACCGCCGTCCTCGGGGCTTTCGAATTTTACAGAATCGGCTCGAACAAAATGTGTGCTGGAAAGTTGCAGCAGATTAGGGTTTAGGGTTTAGGGCTTGGGGTGTGGGGTTTGGGGTGTGGGCTTCGGGGTCAAAACGCTGGCTTAAGACGGGAGCCTCGAACCAAACCCTAAGCTCATAGTCATCCTTAGATGCAGCTTAGCAGTCGTTCAATTGGCAGACATAACCCAAGAAGCTGAAGGTTAAACCTGAAAGAACCTAAGCCCTAAGCCCTCGACCCTCAAAACACCTCAAGCCCTAAAGACTTAGCTGAAAACCCTAAACCTAAACTCTAAGCCGTAAACCCTAAACCCCAAACCCAAAAACCTAAACCCAAAACTCTAAACCCTAAACCCTAAACCTAAACCCTAAACCCTGACGCCTAAGTTGCCCTAATAGCAAGGTCCATGCCGCGCGCCCCGCCGCCTGGAGTACGTCGACCCCGAGCATCGCGCGCACCGCGCCCCCCGGTGCTTGCAAGTTTAGTCGGTTTAGGGTTTAGGGCTTGGGGTTTAGGGTTTAGGGTGCAGGGTTTAGACAAGGGAGGCAAGTGACCTCCACAGCACTCCCTAGTTTTCAGTTGCATTCCTGAGGTTGATTACATACGACTCGGGATACTTCTATGGTTCAAGGAAATAGGGGGGGATATGGGTCTCTGAAAGGTTTTTTATAGAAGCCCGAAGAAGAAAAGCTTGAAATCCTTGAATCCGACACCTGAACATGGAGTCCACAACCAGATCTCCCGCAACGCCAAAGCCTAAAGGCCAAAGCCTCAAGCCTCAAGCCTCAAGCCTCAAGCCTCAAGCCTCAAGCCTCAAGCCTCAAGCCTCAAGCCTCAAGCCTCAAGCCTCAAGCCTCAAGCCTCAAGCCTAAAGCCTAAAGCCTAAAGCCTAAAGCCTAAAGCCTAAAGCTTGAGCCTAAAGCCTACAGCATCTAGCCTGTAGCCTAAAGCCTAAACTAAACCTGAAGCCCCAAGCCCTACAACCCCAATCCCCTCAGCAACCAGGCAGGTGCGCTCGGCAGCGCCGGCGCTGAGCGCCGCGCTGCCCGCGGCCGTGCCGCAAGCCGCGCCGCCCGCCGTGCCGCCCGCCGCGCTGCCCACTGCGCCGCCCACTGCGACACCTGCCGTGCTGACTGCCGAGTCCTCCGAGGAGGATGCCGAACTCATGCGCACGTCATGGTTTAGGAGTTTAGGGGGGTTGGAAGGCTAATTATGATCAGAGTGAGTGTTTTTTGCGGGCAGTGTATGCTGTGTACCTCGGGATGTTCCCCCTTATACTAAATGGGGATGGTAATAAGGGGTACTATAATCCCTTATTAAGGACGGTTAGTTTAGTGTATGTCTGTACAACGGGTTATCCGCTCGAGATTCAGACCTTGCCGTAGGCCTCAGCCCTTTAGTTGTGGAGCGAGAGTTGCAGGTGTAGGGTGTATGCAAGGGTTTAGGATGGGATGTTCTTTCTTATACTAGCAGTCCTGAATAGAGATTATAGCACCCCCCCCTATTTTAGTCCTTATTAAGGACTGTTAGCAGAAGCGGAATTTCCAAAGGTTTCGCTTATTTCAGGCTTTCGGGTTTGTTTAAGGGTTTGGGGCTTACACAATCGCTCGGGAGGTTTTAGGGGAAGGTTTTTGTAGGGCTTAGGGATTTAGCTAGGGTTCGATGTATATTCTATTGAGGGCCCGACTAATTAACACCCCAATCCCCCAACAAAAATTCCTAAACCCTAAAGCCTAAACCTAAACCCTGAACCCTGAACCCTGAACCCTGAACCCTGAACCCTGAACCCTAAACCCTAAACCCTAAACCCTAAACCCTAAACCCTAAACCCCGTGTGTTGAAGGCTTCTGAGGATATTGGGGGCCTGAGGGCTTGAAGAGATGCGGCAGCTGCGGTGCCCAACGACCCCCTGCAAGAATGGACCTAGACCTTACTGTTGGTTAGTAATTAGGGAATGAGGGAATGAGGTGCCCTATATAATCCCTTAAAGGATATATGTAGGGGGACATAGGGTACCTCATTCCCTACTAACCAACAGTAAGATACTGGTTAGGCTGTCGGGATATAGCACAGTTTCCTTTTTTGGGGTTTATGTGGATGGCAAATTAAGGAATATGCTTCAGATGGTTTAAAGGGCAGACCTAGTATACTACGCAGATGGTCAGAGGGTCCATAGTAGTAGCCAAATGGCCCCAATTACCCTGAGGCCCCAATACCCCGTAGTCCTTGTAAGGACTTTTTCCATGATAGCCCTAAACCCTAAACCCTAAACCCTAAACCCTACACCCTAAACCCTAAACCCTAAACTCTGTTCTGACAGATGGAACATTCCGGAATTGAAGGGGCTTTGCGTTCTCCGGGTGGCTGGGGTGATCCTGAGTGTTTCTGAGCCCGCAGTGGGTCTGACAAGCTACAGAACTTCAAGAGTTTAGGGTTTAGGGTTTAGGGCTCATGAGATTTGCAGAGAGGACGAGGAGGAGGAGGAGATTCCCAATGCGCCCCGGCCCGCATCTGTTTGTTGGGGGAAGGGTGGACACGATTCATCAGAAGGTGCGGGGTTTAGGGCAAGGTTCAAGGGTTTAGGGTTTAGGGTTTCAGGTTTCGGGTTTCGGGTGTTGGGCTTGGGGTTGGGGATCCATAGGGACCGAGGCTTTAGGGTTTCGGTTTAGAAGCCCGAGATTACCAAAGCCGCAAACCCAAACTCCCAAAGCCCTCAGCCCTAAACCCTAGACCTAAGCCCTTGAAGCCCCAACCCTCAACCCTAAATCCTGTATAAACCCTAAATATATAAACCCTAAACCCTCAACCCTCAACCCTAAGCCCCCTAAACCCTAAACCCTAAATCCTAAACCTTAAACCTTGGATCATGAAAAGCCCCCCAAAGTTCTAAAGCCCCGAAGTCGCGATGCACCAACCAAGTCGTATATAAACATCACGACCTACACCCCGCAACCCCTAAACCCTAAACCCTACAAAAGCCCCAGAGGAGCTTGAGCCGCTCGGCAGCCCCAAAGCGACGAACCTTGGGGCGCTGCTGCCCATCGCGGCTCCGCGTGCAGGGGTTTAGGGTTTAGGGTTTGGGGTTTAGGGTTTAGGGTTTAGGGCCTGTTTTGGGGGGGTTTTAGGGTTTTTGGGGCCTCGTAGCCCTAACCCCTAGCCCTAAACCCTAAACCCTAAACCCTAAACCCCAAACCCCAAACCCCAAACCCCAAACCCCAAACCCCAAACCCCAAACCCTAAACCCTAAACCCAGATAGCTGGACGTTTAGACATCAATTTGAGAACTGTGACAGCACTTGAAAAAGTGAGGAAAAGGTTTGCCGTGTAGTCGCGCGGCTGTTGTTTAGGATTTAGGGTTTAGGGTGTAGGGTTTAGGTTTAGGGTTTAGGGTTGGGGGTTCAGGATTTAGGGGGGTTCAGCATTTAGGGGGGTTTGGGATTTAGCCCTGGGACGGTTTAGGTTTCGAGATGCTTTGTGGTTTTTGGGTTTCGGTGAGTTTATGGGCTTGGGGGTTTGTTGAGTATGGTGGGGCTTCGGCTTTGGTAGGTGTGGAGTTAACAGGTTTGGTCAGTGTTGAATAGTTCTTAACAGGGATGAGACAAGGGGTACTATAACCCCTAGAAAGACTTCAGGACTGTTAGTATAAGGGGCAACATCCCAATTTTTGGTGTTAAGTTTGTTCAAGGCTTTTGGGGTTTTCAGGTTTTAAGATTTAGGGTTTAGGGTTTAGGGTTTAGGGACAAGGATCACTTCCACTTTCCCTTGCCCTGTCCCTCGTTGTGACGCTGGCACTGATGCGGGCTAGTTGGGGCTATTCCAGTCTCTGGGTACCCTAACCCTAAACCCTAAACCCTAAACCCTAAACCCTAAACCCTAAACCCTAAACCCTAAACCCTAAACCCTAAACCCTAAACCCTAAACCCTAAACCCCTAAACCCTAAACCCTAAACCCTAAACCCTAAACCCTAAACCCTAAACCCTAAACCCTAAACCCTAAACCCTAAACCCTAAACCCTAAACCCTAAACCCTAAACCCTAAACCCTAAACCCTAAACCCTAAACCCTAAACCCTAAACCCTAAACCCTAAACCCTAAACCCTAGCCCTAAGCCCTAAGCCCTAAGCCCTAAGCCCTAAACCCTAAACACTAAATCCTACTCATGTTCTGTTTGGGGGTAGGGGTTGTCACTTGGGCAGGCTCAGGCTTTAGGCGACTGAGGGTTCAGGGTTTCGGTTTTCAGGGTCTCAGGGGCGCAGCCGTCGTTTAGGGTTTAGGGTTTAATGTTTCGGGTTTAGGGTGTAGGGTGTTTAGGGTTTAGGGTTTAGGGTTTAGGGTTTAGGGTTTAGGGTTTAGGGTTTAGGGTTTAGGGTTTAGGGTTTAGGGTTTAGGGAACCCCAACCCCCAACATCCCAGCCTTGAACCCCGATCCCCGAGCTTAGGAGACGCTGCAGCAGCAGTATCCGCACAACGCGAACTTGCAGCAGCCCCCTGCCTTCAAGGGGTTTAGGGTTTAGGGTTTAGGGTTTAGGGTTTAGGGTTTAGGGTTTAGGGTCAGGGATGAAGACTCGTACCCCTAAGGTTGTACCCTAAAGGTTCCCCTTATTATACTCCTAGCACGGCCCAGGTGTTCCCTTAGGGATCTTTAAGAAGGTTCCCCAAAATGCAAGGGTACGACCTTAAGGGTTCCAAGGTACATCCCCTAGAGTCCTCCAACTCCATGGGCTTCTTGTGGCAGCTTGAAGCCCGAAGTCCTGAACCCAAACGCTAAATCCTGAACCCTAAGCCCACTAAACCTAAGACCCTCTAGAGGTTTCAAGATTCTACGCAGCTGGGGCCTCAACCCAGAATCTCAAAGCTCTTCAAACTCTGAGCCCGGGATCTGGAGCCAAACCCCAAACCCCGAAGCCTCTACACCCCGAACCCTAAACTCTGAATTTCAGAAGCCCTAAACCCTAAACCTTAAACCCTAAACCCTAAACCCTAAAACCCCACGAGCCCTGAGCCCAGGCAGTTCGGGGAGCTGGCGCGGTCCTTCAAAGCATGGCGTCCGGTGCGCGGCGACGGCAACTGTCCTTGGGCTGAGGGGGTCCATGCAACCCTAAACCCTAAACCCTAAACCCTAAACCCTAAAGCCTAAACCCTAAACCCTAAACCCCAAACCCCAAACCCTAAACCCTAAAGAAACCCTAAACCCTATATAAACCCTTAACCCCTAACCCCTATCCCTTAACCCTAAACCCTAAACCCAAAACCTTGAACCCTAAACCCTTATATAACCTAACCCCTAAACCCTCAACCCCAGACTCCTCCTGAGCCCCAGCTCCATAGTGTCCCCAGCCCTATCCTTTTCTGGTTGAGGGTTTAGTGTTTAGGGTTTCGGGTTTAGGGTGGTTTAGTGTAGGGTGCGGGGTGTAATTCGGGTGCAAGGTGCGGGAGAAGCAGTTGCTGTTCGTCATGAAGCCGTAGGCAAGTCGAGAAGTATCATGGGTTCCCTACTACCCCCTCTATACTACCCCCTAGGTTCCCCCCTTAAATATCCTAGGGGAACCCATCAAAGTACTAGGCTCCAAGCCCCTAAAGATAGTGGGGCCCCTCATCATAAACCCACTGAAGAACTCAGCCCTGAACCCTAAACCCCTTCAAACCTAAACCCTAAACCCTAAACCCTAAACCCTAAACTCTAAACCCTAAACCCTAAACCCTAAACCCTAAACCCTGAACCCTGAACCCTGAACCCTGAACCCTAAACCCTAAACCCTAAACCCTAAACCCTAAACCCTAAGCCCTAAAACCCTACACCCTAAACCCTAAACCCTAACCCTAAGCCCTAAGCCCTAAACCCTAAACCCTAAACCCTAAACCCTAAACCACCTCAAACCCCAACCCTAAACCCTAAACCCTACACTCTACCCCAAGGCTACTACAGGGCAGTTCTATGGGCTTGGCTGGAGCGGTCTCTGGCGTTGGGCGCGGTTCGCCACGCGCGGACGCTGGCGGCACAGCCACTCGCAGGAGTTTAAGGTATCAGGGGTTTTTGGGGTTCAGGGGTTTAGGGTTTAGGGGTTTAGGGGTTTGGGGGTCAGGGTTTAGAGGAAGAAGAAGAAGAAGAGGAGGAGGGTTTAGGGAAGAGGGTTTAGGGGATTGGGGCTGAGGGCTCAGGTTTTAGGCTTGGAGGGTTTAAGGGCTGCGGCCTTGGGCTTCGGGGTCAATGCATGCTGTAGGGCAGGTTTGGGGTTTCAGGGGGTTTAGGGTTTAGGGTTTAGGGCTTAGGGTTTAGGGTAACACGCCGTGTTGAACAGGGCTGTACTCGAAGGATCGACCAAATCTACGCCTCTGAGGGGGCTACCCCCAAGAGTCTGCCCTGCCTCTAAGTACCAAGAGCCTAAACAACCCTAAACCCTAAACCCTAAACCCCAAACCCTAAACCCTAAACCCCAAACCCCAAACCCTAAACCCTAAACTAAACGAATCGTTGCCCATCTACCTGACAGGGCTTCGATTTTCGGGGGGTTTGAGGGTTTATGGGTTCAGGCCTCCCTAAACCCTAAACCCTAAACCTTCCCCTCCCTCCTACCCGTACCCCCGCCCCAACACCCTAGACACTAGACCCTAAGCCCTAAACCCTAAACCCTCGACCCGAAAACCTAAACCCTAAACCCTTAACCCCCAGACCCTCAACCTCTTGCGACGAATGAGGCTCAGACCGCATCGGGAGGGGCCGTTCGGGGCGCAGGTGCGCCTTCTGCTTGTTTTTGTTTGAAACCCTAAACCCTAAACCCGAAACCCTAAACCCTACAGAAAAAACGCTGTATAAGAAAACGGTTTTCCGGCGTTAGGGTACCCTAAGTTTCTTAGTTTCCATTACCCATGTATTCGGTAGGCTTGGTTTCTAAACTAATTTCTTAAGGGAGTACGCTATACCACTAGACCAAACCCATGTTCCAGGAATGGCGGTGGGAAGGGTTCCCGAATGTGACTCCCTCGCGTTTTTGGGGTAGGGTCAGGCCAGAGGCGCGGGGGAGTCACGTTTTAGAGCTTTTCAGGGCTGAAAACCTCTAGAATGTGACTCCCGCGCGTTTTTGGGGTAGGGTCAGGCCAGAGGCGCGGGGGAGTCACGTTTTAGAGCTTTTCAGGGCTGAAAACCTCTAGAAAGTGACTCCCGCGCTTTTTTGGGGTAGACCCGGGGGGTGTTGCAGGCAGGATTTTTTAGAAACTGATCCCAAAACACTAGGGTACCCTAAGTTTCTTAGCTAGAAGGCAACCGCAAATCGACCAATATTCCCGGGTGTAGGGGCTCAGTTTCTTAAGCAGTGGTTTCTTATACAGTTGTTTTACTGTAAACCCTAAACCCCATAGCTTTGTGTCGGTTTAACGATGTTTCGGATTTAGGGTTAGCGCCAAAAATCTGAGCCCCGAAACCCCCCGGCCGAAAGAAACTCCCAAGCCCATGTGCACCCCACTACGTGACACGGTCTCAGCCTACGTGCTTAGGAGGCTCAGGGTTTAGGAGTGTAGTATAGGGTTTAGGGTTTAGGGGTTAGGGTTTAGGGTTCAGGGCTTAAGCTTCGGGTTTAGGAGTTAGGCCTTCAATTACCTAAAAAGCCTCGCGCGCGTCAGCCCCAAAGTCCAAGCCGTACTCTTATTCTAGAAGCCTCAAACCCATTTTAAGCTTGCCCCCTCCACCCCCGATGAACTCCGACCAAAAGGCAAGACCCGAAGCCCTCGCTAAGCCTGAACATGCCCTAAAGCCTTGAAAACGGGACATTCTGAAACTCTGAACCCCTAAACTCCCTAAGGCCCCTCTCACCCTAAACCCCTAAACTCCCTAAGACCCTCTAAGCCCCGTGCTCCCCCTAACAACCCTAACCCTAGACCCCAGACCCCAACCCCAGACCCCTAGACCCTAGACCCTAGACCCTAGACCCTAGACCCTAAACCCTAAACCCTAAACCCTAAACCCTAAACCCTAAACCCTAAACCCTAAACCCTAAACCCTAAACCCTAAACCCCCCCCCCCCCCAAACAACAGGCGCGGACCTGCCGGAGACTTCTGAAAGCCTGGGCCGCGCAGCGGCCTGGCCAGGGGTTTGGGGTTTGGGGTTTAGGGTTTAGGGTTTAGGGTTAGGGTTTAGGGTTTAGGGTTTAGGGTTTAGGGTTTAGGGTTTCGGGTAAATTCTAAGCTCCAGGATCTTTGAGGGGTTTAGGGTTCTAGGGTTTTAGGGTTTAGGGTTTGGGTTCAGGGGTTTTAGGTTTTTGTTGGGGGGATTTTTAGGGTTTAGGGTTTTAGGATTTTAGGATTTTAGGGTTTTAGGGTTTTAGGGTTTGGGGTTTTGGGGTTTTAGGGTTTTAGGGTTTTAGGGTTTTAGGGTTTTAGGGTTTTAGGGTTTTAGGGTTTTAGGGTTTTAGGGTTTTAGGGTTTTAGGGTTTTAGGGTTTTAGGGTTTTAGGGTTTTAGGGTTTTAGGGTTTTAGGGTTTTAGGGTTTTAGGGTTTTTAGGGTTTTAGGTTTTTTTGGGTTTTTTTTAGGGTTTTAGGGTTTTTAGGGTTTTTAGGGTTTTAGGGTTTTAGAGTCTTGGGGTTGAGGGATATGTGTTTTTGTTGGTTGTTTCGAGGGGTTCCGGGGCGGGGGGGGGGGGTGTGGTGGGCTGTTTGTTTCGGGGTGAGTTCGTGGTTAAGGTTTTGTTGTTGGGGTGCCTTTGGATTTGTTGAGGGGGGTTTTGGGACGGTTGACGGATTTTACTCAGGGGTTTGCGTTTTTTTGTTTTTGATTTCTTTTTGTGGGTTTCTATTTTTTCTGTGTTTAGGCAGCACGTTAATGAATATGTTGATTCGTGGAGCGGGGGTGGGGGGGGGGTGGGCTTTTGCGAGGTTCCAGGTTTACTCCTGGGGTTTCGGATGGAGAGTTCCAGCCCTCAGTTTGGAGTTGCCCTAAACCCTAAACCCTATACCATAAACCCTAAACCCAAAACCCTAAACCCTATAAATGCTAAACCCTATACCCTAAACCCTATTTGTTGTTTAGGGTTTAGAGCTTAAGGGTGGTCACGGTTGAGGGTGCCTAGGGGTTTAGGATTGGGGTTGAATGGTTCAGCTTTTGAGAAGATGTTTTTGTATTTTAAGGTTTTTTTTTTGGGGGGGGGGGTTCTAGGGTTTAGGGTTGCACTGAGGTCTACTTGAGCCCACACTACCTACTAGTTACTATGTTGGGGTGTTGGGAGAAGGGGGGGTTAGGGTTTTACCTCGTCATGGCTTCCTCCTTGGGTTTGGGGGTTTCAGGTGCAGGGTGCAGGAGTTCAGCCTGAACCCTAAACCCTAACCCCTAAACCCTAAACCTTATAAACCCTAAACCCTAAACCCTAAGCCCTAAACCCTAAACCCCGACTAAAGCTGTTGCCACGGGCCCTTGGGACATCGTAGACTTTTCCCTCATTGGTTTTAAAGAGGATCATATTGAGGAATATTTGTCAGAGGGTTTTAGGGGCAACCTGGGCACGTACAACCCGCTTATTCGTCTACATAGAACCTACTTGGAGGACTTAGGGTATAAGTGCAACTATGGTTGAGGGGGTAGAAGTACCCATGAACCTCCAAGTGCCTGGTGAAGGCACAGGTAAGGAAGGCGATTTTCCTGCCGGTTAACCCTAAACCCTAAACCCTAAACCCTAAACCCTAAACCCTAAACCCTAAACCCCGGGGCATTGGACCTTCATCAAACCAATGGAGCCGTTTACTCATGCCCGAGGACAGAACCTCTGGAGGGAGAACGTGAGGAAGATCTGGTTTTCGACTACTACTACTGTTTGCTTAAGAACCCCCAAAAGAAAAATAATAATCCCAAAATTACCCTTATAAGGAAGAATATGTTTATTTTTGTGGTTCTTCAGCAATTAGTACACTACGGGTGCGAGGGATCCCGCGACCCCCTGGACTTTGGTGGGGGGAGATCCGCGGTGTGCGCCAGCACATCGAACTTCAGTGGTAGTTTAGGGTTTAGGGTTTAGGGTTTGCGGAGTCGAGGCTGGCTGCTCGACGGTGTTGCGCACTGTCAAGCGTTGGGTTGTTCACTCTGGCCATGCTCTAGGGCGTGGAGTCTTGAGGGTCTGGAACCCTGAGCCCTCGACTCTAAACACTCTAAACCCTCAACCCTAGACCCTCCAACCCTCCAACCCGCAAGTTTCAAATCCAAAATCAACCCAACAGCCCTAAGCCCCAAGTGCTACCAGAAGCCCAGGCGAGCGCGGTGTGGTAGCCAGGACGATGTGCGTGCCTTGTGGCCTGGGACAATATCCCTAAGCCATGTGGAGCCCTAAACTCGAAATCCTAATCCTTAAACCCTAAACCCTAAACCCAAAACCCTAAACCCTAAACCCTAAACCTAAATCCTAAGCCCGGAACCCTGAACCCTGAACCCCAAGCCGAGGCCGCAAAAAGCCCTGACCCCACACAACCCCCAACACCAGCCCAAATCATGGAGTTTAGGGTTTTGGGTGTTGGGGTTTTAGGGATTTTAGGGTTTTGGGTTTAGTTGACCTTCGGTGGCTCCGGGTTCCTCCGTTTATTGGTTCGGAGTTTGGGGTTTAGGGTTTTAGGGTTATGGGGTTTTAGGGTTTCAGGGATTTAGGGTTGTAGGGATTTCTGTTTTTAGGGTCTTAGGGTCTAGGGTGGGGATGTTTCCACTCCCCCCCCCCCCCCCATCGTAACCGGCGATATGTTCAGGGGGCAAGGTTGATTCGGGTAGCGACTTCGGGCTTAGGCAGAGTGCTACGACCTAAATCCAAATCCATGAGGGTTTAGGGTTTAGGGTTCAGGGTTTAGGGTTTAGGGTTCAGGTTTTCGCGTTCGGGGATTAGGGTTTGGAATTGGGTTTGCGATTCAGAACTCAGGCTGCAGCGTGTCACCGATGAGTTTAGCAAAGCCAAGAACGATGCTGCCTTCATCATCTGTGGCTCGGAAGTTTTCAAAGTTACTTTGGGGTTTAGGGTTTAGGGTTTAGGGGAGGCTTCAAGGAGGGTGCGAAGTTTAGGGATCAGGGCTCAGCGTTTAGTTTTGTTGGATCCTTGACGCAAAGCCCGACAGCCTAGGCCCAAACCCAGATCCAAAATCCTAGACCCTTCGCCACCTATATGGCGATTCCTCTATTTTTTTCGTGCGTTTTTGGGGGTTCCTTATTATACAGGCGCAACCCTAAACCCTAAACCCTGAGCCCTGAACCCTGAACCCTGAACAACAAACCCCAAACCCTAAACCCTACACCCCCTCAACCCAGGCTTGCGCCAGCTCATCGCGCAGTACGTGAGGGTGCATGCGGGTGATCCGGTCGGAAGCCACGGGGATCAGAGCACCTTGGCACGTTCGCGGGCCTGAGGGTTTAGGGTTAGGGGTTAGGGGTTAGGGTTTAGGGTTTAGGGTTTAGGGTTTAGGGTTCTGGGGGTTTGGGGGACTGGTGTTCGTGTTTGGGATTCCGGCGAGCTGCAGGGTATTTGGGAATATTTTTTTGGTGGGGTTCCGGGGGCTCAGGGGCTCACGCAGAGACTTAGGATGAGGGCTTAGGGGCTCCAAATCAACCCTGAACCCTAAACCCCAAACCCTAAACCCTTAACCCTTAACCCTCAACTCTAAACCCTAAACCCTCAACCCTAAACCCTAAACCTCTAAACTAGGTAGGCCCTTGGGACATTTTATGTCTTCCCTTACTGGGTTGAAGAGGATCATATTAGGGTTATTTTTCAGAGGGGTTTAAGGGCCATCCTAGTACAGTAACCAACCCCCAAAAGGGTGCCCTTATGATAATATGGTTACTGGGCTACGAAGAACCCTCAACTTCTAAAGTGTTTAGGAGGGCCTTGAACCCTAAACCCTAAACCCTAAACCCTAAACCCTAAACCCTAAACCCTAAACCCTAAACCCTAAACCCTAAACCCTAAACCCTAAACCCTAAACCCTAAACCCTAAACCCTAAACCCTAAACCCTAAGGCCGGGTTCAGGCCTCCAGGCCTAAGGCCCCCCAAAAACCCAAGGCCCAAAGCCCAGCACCAGAAGCGTACTGAAGCCCTAAAACCGAACCTCCAGGGTTTAGGGTTTAGGGTTTAGGGTTTAGGTTTTAGGAAGTCCCTAGAACCCTAAGCATCGAGGGTTTAGGGTTTGCAGTTTAGGGTTTGTGCTCTAGACGCCCGAAAACCCTAAACACCCGTGCCCCAACGACCTTCAGCTAGGCAACGTCCTCACCTACGAGACATGGGCTGCGCGGACGCACTTGTTCAACATGGTGTACTTCTAAACCCTCAACCCTAAACCCTAACCCCTTCACCCTAAGCCCGAAGCCCTGTTGATGAGCACTATGCTGCACGTGAGCCCCTCAACATCAATGCACTGCTCACGACAGCCATCGACGCCAGGGGTTTAGGGTTTAGGGTTTAGGGTTTAGGGTTTAGGATTTAGGGTTTAGGGTTTAGGGTTTAGGGTTTGGGGACGGCGACCTCACAGTCGCAAAGATGGCTGTCGACATCTGGCTCAACAGAGCTGCTGGATTCGAGATTGCCACCGTGGCAGGACAACGTGCCACTACTGACGTGGAATGGGGGGGTTTAGGGTTTAGGGTTTAGGGTTTAAGGTTTAGGGCACAGAGGCCCCTGATGACTGGGACGTGGTATCAGAGGGCCCCCTCTACGGAGATCAGCAGAGGGCGTCCGCATCGGAAGCCCCCGCAGGCGATGTAAACCCCAAACCCTAAACCGTAAAACCTAAACAGAAAAGAGTTTTTTTGAGTTCGGATGGCTGGTGGGGAGCAGTGGGTGGAGACTGTGAGCCAGACTAAAGCTGCAAACCCTTCCCCGATACCTTCCCTACCCTCATGGGGACTGAAAGGGTTTAGGTTTAGGGTTTAGGATTTAGGGACCCAAACTGGGATCACCCTAAACGAAACCAAAGGCCTCAAGTTCTGAATCCGATACCCTGAACTTGAACCGTGCCCTTCCCCAACCTGTTTGTAGGCCCCATAACGCCCTGAACCCTTGAGGCCTTTAACCCTAAACCGCCCTAAACCCTTTTAATGAGACTCCCCTCCACTCCCTGCACCCCAACAAAAACACTGCATAAACAAGAAGATGAATACTGCCAAAGCCCAACCCCTAAGTATCCTCAAGCAGCCCCCTAAACCTTAGGCCCTAAACCCTAAGCCCTAAACCCTAAACCCTAAACCCTAAACCCCAATCCCTAAACCCTAAACCCTATTTCCACCCGTAGTCCTCTAAGCCCTAGACCCAGACACCCCCCTCAACCCCAAACAACCCCAAAAACTTACGTCCTAAACCCCAAGCCTTCATAGACCATTGCCCTACACCCTGTAAAGCCCTATCACCCTAAACCCTAAACCCTAAACCCTAAACCCTAAACCCTAAACCCTAAACCCTAAGCCCTAAGCCCTAAGCCCTAAGCCCTAAACCCTAAGCCCTAAACCCTAAACCCTAAACCCGCCACACAGGCCCGCGCCATTTCGGGGGCGCGGTCCCTGGACGAGTACTGCGAGCAGCGGCCCGGTCTGTCTTTTTCTTTGGGTTCAGGGTTTAGGGTTTAGGGTTTAGGGTTTAGGGTGTGGGTGGGGGGGGGGGTGGAAGGTTGATAGGGCTTAGTATAGTACCCCCCCCATCATAATCCCTATTAAGGACTGGTAGTATAAGGCGGAGCATCCCAACTCTTCAGACTCAGGCGGCACCGTGCGTCGCAGTGCAAGCATGTGGTCGTGAAGCGCAAGCCCTTATGCTATTATACGCACACGAAACCTCAAACCCAGAACATCTGAACCCGGTCTGAACCCTAAACCTGTCAACCCTAACAGCCTAAGCTCTGAATCTAAGCCAATAGCCCTATAGCCCTATAGCCCAGTAGCCCTACAGCCCTTAAACCCTCAACCCTCAACCCTCAACCCTCAACCCTCAACCCTCAACCCTAAACCCTAAACCCTAAACCCTAAACTCATGAAACCCTAAACCCATGAAACCCCAAACTCTAAACCTATCAGCCCCTAAGCTCAAACAGCAGCTCTATGGATCAAGGCTTCGGGTTCGAGCTTTGGTGTTTATAAGGGTTTGGGGGTTCAAGGGTTTAGGGTTTAGGGTTTAGGGCTTAGGGTTTTATGACGGTTTAGGGGTTAGGGGTTTAGACGGGTGTTTGTTTTTAGGGCTTGAGGGTTTTCAGGGGTGTAAGAGTTTGAAAGGGCTTTTTCGGTTTAGGGGGTTGGGGTTGATAAACCCTAAACCCTAAACCCTAAACCCTAAACCCTAAACCCTAAACCCTAAACCCTAAACCCTAAACCCTAAACCCTAAACCCTAAACCCTAAACCTAAACCCTAAACCCTAAACCCTAAACCCTAAACCCTAAACCCTAAACCTTAAACCCTAAACCCTAAACCCTAAACCCTAAACCCTAAACCCTAAACCCTAAACCCTAAACCCTAAACAGGGACCCAGCGCCCCAGGTACATCTGTTGCATGAACAAGGCATCCTGGCTGCAGTGATCGAGAGGCCCTGGTTCGAGGCTGGATCCAAGATCTGCAGTTCGTGGTCTGAGTTTAGGGTTTAGGGTTTAGGGTTTAGGGTTGAAGGCCCTAAGCCCTAACCCTAAACCCTAAACCTCAAACCTAAACCGTTTTGTCTCCGAGCTCCGGGAAATCAGCTGTCTGTAAAGCCTAAATCCATGTGCTGCTTTAGAGCCTTTGCTGTTCCTCAGGCGTTCGGGGTAGGACCCTAAACCCTAGAAGACAAACTTGGGGTGGGGGGTGGCCTACTAATAGGGAGTGCGCCCCTAAATCTAAAGAAAGGTGCACACCCCGCGTGCGTACACTGATGCACACCCTCAACCCTAAACCCAAAACTTAAACCCTACTGAGCGCTCAGCCCTACTTACCCCTCAAGCTAACATTCCTGCACCCCAAACCCTCCCCAAATCCCTGAACCCCAAGCCCCAAACCCTAAACCCTTATGAAAACCTGCGTTTGCCAACCCTGGAAAGCTGAGCACAGCCACCATGAGACTGCCTCTGACTCCCAGACGCACGGGGGCAACCCGCTCTTAATGGCTGCAGCTTCACAACCCTAAACCCTACACCCTACACCCTAAACCCTACACCCTACACCCTACACCCTAAACCCTAAACCCTAAACCCTAAACCCTAAACCCTAAAACCTAAACCCTAAACCCTAAACCCTAAACCCTAAACCCTAAACGAATTTGGTGCGCCAAGGACGCGGCCGACCATGTACAGTGGGTTTGCCCCCAGGTCCTCCAGACTGTGGTGAGGTGCCCTGGCTTGGAAGAAGCAGCGTTCGGTGCAGGGTTCAGGGTTCAGGGTTTCGGGTTTAGGGTTTAGGGTTTAGGGTTTGGAGTTTAGGGTTTAGGGTTCAGGGTTCAGGGTTCAGGGTTTAAGGTTTAGGATTTAGGGTTTAGTGTTTAGGGTTGAGTGTTTCGGGTTTGGATTTTAGGGTTTAGGCTTTAGGGTTTTGGTTTAGAAACGTGGGATGCTGAGTCTGAAACACAAGGAGTGAGCCATTTCCCCGCGCAAAGCTCAGGCAGATAGGGGTAAAACGCTAAACCCTCAACCCCAAACCCTCAACCCTAACCCTAAACCCCTAACCCCTAACCCCTAACCCCTAAGCCCTAAGCCCTAAGCCCTAAACCCTAAACCCTAAACCCTAAACCCTAAACCCTAAACCCTAAACCCTACACCCTACACCCTAAACCCTAAACCCTAAACCCTAAACCCTAAACCCTAAACCCTAAACCCTAAACTGCCCTAGCCTGCTGCTAAGAATCTGCATGGTCGACCGGGAGACGGCGCGGTGCAACTTCATTGACTATGGGCAGGTCGGTGGCGTCTGTGCTCATTGGTTTCGGGTTTAGGGTTTAGGGTTTAGGGTTGTTGAGTGCTTCTAGGCTTGGTAGCCCAGTGGTACCCTCTACCCTTGTTCGGTTCTGGGTTGCCTTATCAAGTAACCAACCCCAACAAAGGTACCCTTATTGTAAGATGGTTGCTAGGCTACCAAGTAGGCCTAAACTTTAAACTTCCCTGAACCCTGAACCCCGAACCCTGAACCCTGAACCCTGAACCCTGAACCCCAAACCCTAAGCCCCAAGCCCCAAGCCCCAAGCCCTAAACCCCAAACCCCAAACCCTAAATCCTAAACCCTAACCCTCCCCCTCCCCCCCCCAGAGCCAGGGCACCGCGGTGTGGACGCCTGGATCCCGGAGCCTGGAGCCCGCCCCCGCGCTGCGTTTGAAGCCTTTGGGGTTTAGGGTTTAGGGTTTAGGGGATTTCATGGGTTTCTAGGGTAAAGGGTAGGAGCCCTAAACGAACCTAGGGTTCTCAAGTAGGCCCTTACTATCATCATGATTCTGCTTCTTTTATCTTTTTTTGGGTGGGGGGGGGGGGGGGGCGGGGGGTTATGCAAACAGATCAATCATTCGCTGTAGGCAAGTAGTCAAGAACGACACTGGTGGGGTGCCTGCAAATCTGGAGTTTCATTCATCCGATTCATCCTTAACTACTTTCTGACTCTTGCAATGGTTCATTGTTGTTGTGATTGGACTCATTACTCTGGCTTGGGTCGTTGCTATGATTGTTACTGTTCAACTTTGTTGCAATTTCGACATCACTCTCAGATTCTGTTGTAGTTCCGGTCCATACATAGCTTTAACAGCTTTCTCCACACCTTAGGATCATGTTTTGCTGCGTTGTGAGACTTGCGACGTGTGAAGCTTGCCTTTGATAAATTCGTTGTTGCTTGTCAATTGCCATTTGAAGAAGCTTGAGCATTTTGCATTGCAGCTGCTTGTGATGGACGATTTTGTAACTTGTGTTCGTTGTTAACTTTTTTGGGTTCCCTTAATTAGAAGCTTCTTTAAACCCTACACCCAAAACATTCTAAACCCTAAGCCCTAAACCCAACCCCCTAAACCCTAAACCCTAAACCCTAAACCCTAACCCCTAAGCCTTAAACCCTAAACCCTAAGCCCTAAGCCCTAAGCCCTAAGCCCTAAACCCTAAACCCTAAACCCTAAACCCTAAACCCTAACTCCTAGGCCCTAAACCCTAAACCCTAAGCCCTAAGCCCTAAACCCTAAGCCCTAAACCCTAAACCCTAAACCCGACCCCCTAAACCCTAAACCCTAAACCCTAACCCCTAAGCCCTAGGCCTTAAGCCCTAAACCCTAAACCCTATAAAAAGGTCAAGACGGCCGCGCAGCTTGCCACAGCTTCCATCGGCACTGCGCCGGAGCGCCTATCTTGGTACCCTAGGAGGGTGTAGAGGGTTTAGGGTTTAGGGTTTAGGGTTTAGGGTTTAGGGTTTAGGGTTCGGGTTTGGAGTTTAGGGTTTAGGGTTTCGGGTTTCGGGTTAGATGCTGAAGGTAGGAGAAGGGCCGTGTCCGGTTTATGTTCTATAAGAGGAACCTTTAGAGGTACAACCTTGGAGGTCATGAGTCTAACCCCTAAACCCTAAACCCTAAACCCTAAACCCTAAACCCTAAACCCTAAACCCTAAACCCTAAACCCTAAACCCTAAACCCTAAACCCTAAGAATCGTAAGGTGTGAGCCTTTGCTGGGCCCTTGTAAACGCAGACGTGGGGCTTCCCGCGCCTTCGACCCTACCACCTAGGGTTTAGGGTTTAGGGTTTAGGGTTCAGGGCTTAGGGTTCAGGGCTTAGGGTTTAGGGTTTGGGGTTTGGAGGTCTATGGCCCGAACTCCTGCCGACGGCAGGAGATCTTCCTGCTGTTGAAGCCCGGCCACTACGACATCCTCGTCGCGCGCGATGAGGTCGCCATGTCAGGGAAGCTCACAGCCCCGGCCCCAAAACCCTCAACACGAAGTGGTCAGTTCTCGACATGGGGGCCGCCCTAACCCTAAACCCTAAGCCTAAACCCCACACGCTAACCCTAAACCCTACACCCTAAACCCCAAAGCGGGACCACAATCTAAAGATGTGACCACATGAGCTTGACGTACCTACAGGAAAAATAGGCGAACGGGAGTCCCAGGCATCGGTTCTTTGCCATGAAGCCCTAAAGGTTAGCCCTAAACCCTAAACCCTAAACCCTAAACCCCAAACCCTAAACCCTAAACCCTAAACCCTCAACCGTCAACCCTAAACCCTAAACCCCAAACCCTAAGCCCTTAAACCCTTAAACCCTTAAACCCCGGATTCTTTAGCAAGCCAAGGTCCTCTTTTTGCAGCTTAGGGTTTAGGATTTAGGCTTGGCTTCAGGGCCATATATACTCCGTAGACGACCTGCAATCGGTTGAGAACCCGAATGGCTAGACATTAGCTAGTAATTAGGCTTTTTGCCCTTCGGAGGGTGTGCGGGTGTACTACCCCCGCCCCCCCTCAGCCCCTCTCAAAGAAGAAGAGGAGAACAAAGAGCTGGTACTTGAGGAGCTTCGGAACCCTAAACCCTAAACCCTAAACCCTAAACCCTAAACCCGGAACCCGTGTTGTTTTTTTGTTGTTGCGGTTTTTTTGTTAAGGCGACCCAAAGCCGGCCGCCCGCCCTCCACAGCAAAAAAAAAACGCGCCCGGCCTCCACAGCAAAAAAAAAAAGTGCCCGGCCTGCCCGGCCTCCACAGCAAAAAAAAACGCGCCCTGGCGAGGGAGGAGTACGCAGCCAGGGCAGACCAACAAGTGAGTGAGTGACCCCGCGCCTCCGGAGCAAAAAAACAAAAACGCGCCCGGCCTCCACAGCAAAAAAAAACAAACGCGCCCGGCCTCCACAGCAAAAAAAAAACGCGCCCGGCCTCCACAACAAAAAAAGAACGCGCCCTGGCGAGGGAGGAGTACGCAGCCAGGGCAGACCAACAAGTGAGTGAGTGAGCCCGCGCCTCCGGAGCAAAAAAACAAAAACGCGCCCGGCCTCCACAGCAAAAAAAAAAACGCGCCCGGCCTCCACAGCAAAAAAAACGCGCCCTGGCGAGGGAGGAGTACGCAGCCAGGGCAGACCAACAAGTGAGTGAGCCATGCAGGCGTGCTGCAAAACATATGAATCTTGTTGAAACCCGTCATGCGAGCCGTCTGTTTGCAAATGGGGGGGGCTGCGCCCCGCTGCCTCTTGTTGAAACCCATCGTACGAGCATTGTGTTTGCAAATGGGGGGGGCTGCGCCCCCCCCAACCCCCCCGCTGTTTATTTTTAGCCGTGCAAGCATGCTGCAAAACATAAGATTCTTGTTGAAACCCGTCGTGCGAGCCGTGTGTTTGCAAGTGGGGGGGGCTGCGCCCCCCCCAACCCCCCCGCTGCGTTGTTTTTTTTCTCGCAAGGCCTCC
>CAJNDS010002441.1:0-47500 GCA_905221605.1 Symbiodinium natans
CCCCCCCCCCCCCCCGAACCCCCCGAAAAGTGTACCCCTAATTTCGGAAACCCCATATTGTGAGGAGGAAATTGTGTCAAGAAGTTCGTCAACCCACCGACCCGACCTGCTACCCTGAAACCGCACTGTGGGGGGCTAAAACTCACTTCAGGCTTTAGGGTTTATAGGTTTAAGGGTTTTGGATTTAGGGTTTAGGGTGGACACTAAGTCGCCGAACCTTCCCGAAATCCTGTGCCCATGGAAAGTGAATGCCAGGAGATGACGAAAGCCGCTAAAAAGTACTTTGGCCTTTCGTTTACGAACTACGCCGCTTGCCTCAGAAGTATAAAGGAGGGGATAGGATGTCCAGTAGTCCCTTTTTCCTTTTTTGTTTTTTTTTTGGGGGGGTCTACCCTAAACCCTAAACCCTGAACCCCGAAAACCCCTAAACCCTAACGTCTAGCTTCCCTCATACAAACCCCTTTCAGCAAAAAAGGGTTTAGGGCTTAGGGTTTAGGGTTTAGGGTTTAGGGTTTAGGGTTTAGGGTTTAGGCTTTAGGGTACCCTTTTCAAGGCTAGGTTCCTGGGCAAGCTGAGGTGTTGACCACTTGAAGGCTCAAACCCAGGCTCCAGGGTGTAAGGCTATGGCAGGGTTTAAGGTTTAGGGTTTAGGGTTTAGGGTTTAGGGTTTAGGGTTTATTAGGGGTAAAAGGGTTTAGGGTTTAGGGTTTAGGGTTTAGGGTTTAGGCATTTTGAAGGTTTCAGTCTTAGTGATGTGGTGGTACAGTATCATCACCACGACCATCATCGTCACACCATGTAGCCGCGCTTAACGGGGGTTTAGGGTTTAGGGCTGTTGCCTCGACATCGGCTCAGAGCACATCAACGTAGTCTGCACAAAAACCCTTTGCAACTCGTTTTGTGTGCAGTGGTACCCCATCCCCGCTTGTGCAAGGGGCTCGGTTCCCTGTTACACCCCCTTAGAACAATAAAGGGCTACCCTTTTCATTAAACCCTAAACCCTTATAAGCCCTAAACCCCAAGGGGTCGGGGTGCCCCGCAGCCAGCAACTGGCCTCAGGTCACCCACGACGGCAAGCTGCTGGAACCTTGTTGTCGACATGGGGGGTTTGGGGGTACTGGATGAGGGTGAGCTTGTTCGCTGTCTGTGGAGGGATGGGGGGGTTGTATGCAAAGCCCTTGAAACTCCACCCCTTGACCGTCAGACCCCTCAACCCGAAATCCGAAATCCTAAACACGAAGCCCGAAACCCTTGAAAGGTTGTATTGGGGCCCTAGGAGGTTGTTTATGTAGGTCCCGCTGACGAACCACAAGTTGTCAACACCCTGCCCCGCTGTGGGGAGTGTTTATGTCTGGGTAGGGTTTAGGGTTTAGGGTTCAGAGTTTAGGGTTTAGGGTTTAGGGTTTAGGGTTTAGGGATATCTGGGTAGGTTTTAAGGTTGAGGGCTTCGGGGTTTTAGGGTTCAGGCCCTTGAGATATGTGTCTCCTTCTTAGTTGCTTTAAGGTTGTACGCACCCGTGCACAGATGCATCTATTTGGATGTTCGCCCACCCCCGCCCACCCCAATAATCCGCGCTCTGGGCGTTAGCCTGGGTTGTCCGTTGGGCACATTGCACCGCAATGCCAGTGCCAGCTACAATCCGTCGAAGGCTTTGTCATGTAGAGTCTGGCCATTAGCCCTAAACCCTAAACCCTAAACCCTAAATCCCTCTCAGCTCATGCTTCCTTTGAACCTTTTTTGTTGCCCGAAGCCCCGCTTCTGCCAAGGAAACGGTGAATTCCGTGTCGTGCCTTCGCTGCACTGCATTCTAGGATTTTGTGCCCTTATACCCTCAACCTCCTGAGGTTTAGGGTGTAGGGTCCACAATAAAAACCCTACAGCCCCAACCCCCCGAAAACCTTTAACCATTACGCTCTCAGCCGTTGCAAACCCGTGCAAACAAGCCTGTAGACCCCGAAGCCTGCATTTGTTTTGTTTCTACCCTAAGCTCCCTCGTTTTGGGGTTCTCCAGGGGTCTATGTGAGGAGTATATAGGGGGTCCCCTTTTAAAAGGGCCCACATAAAGGGACCAGGTAGCTACTCTGAGAGGTTTATGGTTTCTAGAGGCCCAGGCCGCGGATTCTAGAGGCCCAGGCCACGGAGATTAAGGCTTCAGATGGATCGAAGGCCCCCAAACTCGACCCTAAGCGCTAAATTAAACCCAAACCCGGACCCCGAACCCTACCCCAATATGTAGGGACTTTGGGGGGCCGAAGATGGCCTGGGTTTAGGGTTTAGGGTTTAGGGTTTAGGGTTTAGGGTTTAGGGTTTAGGGTTTAGGGTTTAGGGTTTAGGGTTTAGGGTTTAGGGTTTAGGGTTTAGGGTTTAGGGTTTAGGGTTTAGGGTTTAGGGTTTAGGGTGAAACGCTCTAAGCCCTCAACCTTCAAAGCAACTCTAAGCCCGAAATCCTCCTCCGCCCGCGGCAGGTCCTTCCCAGACACGTCCTCCACCGACTCCCTGGATGAGGCCACCTCTCTACAGTAGGGTTTGGGGTTTAGGGTGTAGGGTTTAGGGGTTAGGGTCTAGGAGGTTGGGATGCTACACCATATACTAACAGTGCTTGGTAGAGATTTGAGTATCCCCTATAGTCCCTATTAAGGACTGTTAGTATAAGGGGGAACATCCCAAGGTATAGTCTTTTGGCGTTGTGTTTTGGGGAGTTGTGCTCGAAGTTCCGACCTGCTGAAATAGGCTTGCGGAGCAATATGGCTTCAACTCCCAAACGCAAACCCCACGAAGGAAACCCTAAAGCCTTCAAACCCTAAACCCCATAACCCTCAACCCCATGAACCTTCTGAAGGTTCTAAGCCCACGAGTTTTCAGCAGCATTTGACTTGATGAATGAAAGGCAGCTCGGAATCCTACCCTAAATCCCTAGGCCCTACAAGCCGTGTGTATGGTGGCATTATATATGTATATATATATATATAGGTATAATGTAAATACATATATATATATGTGTATATGTATATGTATATGTATACCCTACTTATAAAGCCTCTCAACCCCATACACCACAAAACCCGGAATGAGTCCTCTAAATGCTACTCATGCTACTCCTAACCCCCTCTAACTCCTCTGAAACAAAAATGCAAACCCCATGCGCTCGTATGAGCCTCGTAAGCTGCATGAGCTCCACTATAAGCCGTACTACCCCTTGCATTTCGGGTTTGGAGTTTAAGGTTTGGGGCATAAGCCCTAAACACTAAAGCTTGAACTTACGCCCTATAATCCCAGCAAGCCCCCTTGTGCCCTAATTACCCGAAAGGGTGAGCTCAATTCATAGGGTTTACGGTTTAGGATTGAGGGAGCGTTTCAGGGCTGATGGGGTAGGAAGGGGAGCAAGGATTTCCTGCGCCAGAACTCGTGCCAGGATAAATTATCAGCAGCCCGAACCCTTCATCCTGAAACCAAACCTCAAACACCAAAACCCTCAAATCCCCGGGCTCCAAAACCCTAAAACCCTAAAATCCTAAACCCGAAACCCCGAAACCCTAAAGACTCTGCAGGTAAACCGGGTGCTCCAGCGCGAGCTCGGCCTGGAGGTCACGAAGCGCTGGGACGCCCGCGCCGCTCGGGAGCAGCGCTCGGCTAATCCCTAAACCCTAAACCCTAAACCCTAAACCCTAAACCCTAAACCCTAAACCCTGAACCCTGAACCCTGAACCCTGAACCCTGAACCCTGAACCCTGAACCCTGAACCCTGAACCCTGAACCTGAACCCTGAACCCTAACCCAAACCTTAAATCCTGACTCTGCCTGGAAGTCTGGGTTTAGAGGCCGGGTTGGGCTTGGAAGGCTTACGTCTCGGGGTTTGAGGCTGAGGCTTAGGGTTTAGGGTTTAGGGTTTAGGGTTTAGGGTTTAGGGTTTAGGGTTTAGGGTTTAGGGTTTAGGGTGGGGTTTTCATGATTTGAGGTTCAGTAGGGGATCCGAAGTATGAGCCCTTAACTTGGGTCCTGTTATAGAACCCTTACATACACCACACATAAATAAGGGCCCATACTTCGGATCCCTTAAAAACTCCTGTAAGCAAGTGTAAGGGACAAGGGCCCATGGTTCCCAGCTTAGATTTAGGCTTTCGTGCAGGTGCCAGTAGGGGGAGAGTCCTGGGTTTTGCATGGCGGTGCTTCTGGTTTCCATGCAACTACCCGGAGATAATATCAGGACCTGTGAGTGTCGAGTCGAAGGGGCGTTGGGCTACCAAGGATCCTTGGTAGCCCAAGGGTGCGCTTCTGCCTTCTCGGGTGGGATTGGAGTATTCGCGGGTCTATTCGGGGTGCTTAGGTAGGGAGGGTCTCCAGTACCAAGAAACCGGAAAGCGGCAAGGCTGACACGCCACGGTTGCTCACTACTGGCTCAGCAGCCCGATTTAAACTCCCGCCTGCCGTGAAAATGTTTGGGTGTGGAGCAGGTGCTGCACACTTCCGGTTGAATGGGTACGAACAGAGCATCTTAGAGCACAGACATACTGCTGACATTCTGTGCAGAAACCCTAAACCCTCACTCTTAGCCCCATTCCCCCTAAACTCTAAGCCCTAAACCTGAACACCCTCAACTCGAAATCAAAAAACCCTGAAGAAGTGTGGAGAAGAACGTGCTCGAACCCGGTGCTCAAACCTAAGTTCGGGCTTAGGGTTTAGGGTTTAGGGGCCTAGAAATAGGGAACCTAAACCCTAAACCCTAAACCCTAAACAATACTCGCCCATCAAGCGGAGGTCTTCTTCCTTCGAGATCGACGCTGGGCTCTCCAAGCGTGCGGAGTGGACGTGGTCGTTTAGGGGGTTTAGGGTTTAGGGTTTAGGGTTTAGGGTTTAGGGTTTAGGGTTTAGGCTTAAGAGATACGTAGTATACCCTTAACCTTCCCAGTCCCTGATCTTTAGCTGCCCTTGAGACCCTCCTCTTCAAGGCCCGAACATGGTGAGCTTCCCAACCTTACCCGAAGGGTCCATGTACCTAAATAGGGAATACTTGGGCCTTAAAGTACTTCCCATAGAGGGACTTTGGGGCCTAAGTATATAATAATGAGGCACATGGACCCTTAGGGTTACAATTTCAACCCTAACCCCGCAAAAGCCCAAACCCCTCTAAGTCGTTCCCCGGTTTTCTGTTGCTTGCACGTTCGAGGCCCCGTGCACGGGCTTCAAAAGATTCGGTGGTTTTCCGGGCTGCTTTCATGTTCTAGGGGCTTCCTAATAGGGTTTGTGGTGCTTACGGGGTTGAGGAGCTTCCTAGGGCTCCCAGGGCTTCTAGGGGCTTCTAGGGGTTTCTAGGGGCTTCTAGGGGCTTCTGGGGGTTGTTCATCGGATTTACATACTTTTGCGCATAAGGATGCGCTTCCTTGTTGACTCCAGCTCTGTTTTCTGCATCCTGCCTGAGGAGTGGAAGACCTGGATGGTGCCTTGGCTTGGTAGTATTCAGAATCATAATCAAAGTCATAGAAAAAACAACAAATATCAATAAATATCAATATTAATAGTAAGAAGAAGAAGAAGGACAATAACAATAATAATATTAATAATATTAGTAATATTAATAATATTCAAAATATTCAAAATATTAATAATATTAATAATATTAATAATATTAATAATATTAATAATATTAATAATATTAATAATATTAATAATATTAATAATATTAATAATATTAAATAATAATGAGAAGAAGGATAATCATAACCGCCCCAGGGCTTCCGATCTGGGGCCTGGAAGGGTCTCGGGCTTAGCAGTTCGGGCTTCCACGGTGTAAGCTCCCTTTGACAGCTGACCAGAGACTTCAATCCTGAGGGTTTAGGGTTTAGGGTTAGGGTTTAGGGTTTAGGGTTTAGGGTTTAGGGTTTGGGGTTTGGGGTTTGGGGTTTAGGGTTTAGGGTTTAGGGTTTAGGGTTTAGGGCTTAGGGTTTAGGGTTTAGGGTTTAGGGTTTACTTGCCTTTACTAGGCCTTCCAAGCCCTATAAAAAGACTCAGACGACCTTGCGGGCATGGGTTGCTCGTTATGCCCTAGAATGCCTTTGAAAGGGACTCATGGGAAAGAAACCCTGTACTCTAAACCCCTAAACCCCTCAGCCCCTCAACCCGAAAGCCCCAAACCCTAAAACCCTAAACCCTGAACCCTAAAACCCTAAACCCTAAACCCTGCACCCTAAACCCTAAAACCCAAACCCTAAACCCTAAACCCTAAACCCCGGTCCCCTCCACCACCCAGGCCTACGAGCGGAGCGCCAGGAGGTCTCCGGGAACGGCGGGCTCCGCCCGGAGCTCGGTTTCTCCGGGTCGGGGTTTAGGGTTTAGGGTTTAGGGTTTAGGGTTTAGGGTTTAGGGTTTAGAGTTGAGGGTTTAGGATTTAGGTTGAGGGTTGAGGGTTGAGGGTTGAGGGTTGAGGGTTGAGGGTTGCGGGTTGAGGGTTTAGGTTGAGGGTTGAGGGTTGGGTTGAGGGTTGAGGGTTGAGGGTTTAGGTTTATGTTTCTTCGTGTTAAGAAGCTACATTACGTTGGTGACGCAGTAAATAACGTAGCATCCGCACTGTGGTTGCTTAAGTTTTTTTCGTAGCAAGAATCCAAGTTCCCCTAAACCCTAAACCCTAAACCCTAAACCTTAAAACCCTAAACACTAAACCCTAAACCCTAAACCCTAAACCTCCTCCTACTATATAATTATAAACCTCAACGGTATTCGTGGGCATAGGCCCGTTTTTCGTGGGCATTGGCCCGTTTTTCGTGGGCATAAGCCCGTTTTTTTCGTGGGCAAGGCCCAAACATTTGCCAAAAAATCGTGGGCAAGGCCCAAAAATTCGTGGGCATAGGCCCGGGGCTTCGTGGGCATAGGCCCAAGGATTCGTGGGCACAGGCCTGGCCGCCTTGAGACCCTAAACCCTTGAGAGCCTAAACCTTGAGACCCTAGACCCTTGAGTCCCTAAACCCTTGAGACCCTAAACCCTTGAGCCCCTAAACCCTAAACCCTTGAGACCCTACACCCTTGCGAACCCTATTAGTTTTGTCGTTGAGCCATCCTAATAATAAGAAGTTAAACTTTGTATTTCTTAATGTTATGGGAACTCCGCATGGGTGGGCACAATTCAACGTCCCAAACGACGAGCCTAAACGATAAATCTGCTCGACCAGAACCTCTTGAACCCTAAAACCTAAACCCTAAACCCTAATCCCTTAACCCTTTTGTTGCTCACGTTCTGCGTTGTTCTATGGTGGGCGATTGAGCAGCTCATATGCTAAACCCTAAACCCGAAACCCCGAAAGTCCTAGGCTCACTTCGGTCTTAAGGGTTTTCGGTATTTTGATTGAGGCCTTTTTAAAATCATGACTTCTGGGTTTAGGGGTTTCGGGCTCTGAGTTTGATTTGGCTTAGGGATTAGGATTTAGAATTTAGGGTTTAGGGCATAGGGCTTAGGGTGCAGGGTTCAGGGTTTATAGGGTTTGGTTGAGGCTTTAGAGTGTGCGCCATCCTTGGCCGGGCCTTTCTCGAAACCTTGAGCCCTCGAAACCTCTAAGCCTCCAAACTGCTAAACATCTAAACCTCTAAGGGTTTAGTTTTTCAGGGTTTAGGGTTAAAGACCTCAATCCTTAAACCCGAAAACCCAACCCCAAAAACAGCGCTGTCCAGGTAAGACAGTCAAGAATCGGCTCGGTGCGGGGGTAGACACTGCAGCGACCCGGCCATTACGAGGGTTCAGGGTTTAGGGTTTAGGGTTTCGGGTTTAGGGTTTAGGGTTTAGGGTTTAGGGTAAGGGTCAGCTGTAGTGGTTTTTGTTGGGGGGGAGCCTGGGGAGCCGGTTTAGGGTTCAGGTTTAAACATCGAATGTTGAAGGGCTCTATAGGGTTCTGTAGGGTGTGAGGGCCCAGACAAGTTTGACATGGTTTCCGCATCAACCCCAACCAAGGGTGCAGAATTTCGGGTTTAGGCCCAAACCCTAAACACCCCACACCTTGCAGCCTAAGGAAGACCCTCGTTTTCGGCCCTAGGTAGGACCCTACATGTTCCCTCATTTTTGGTTTTAAGAAGATCATGTTCAGGAATGTTGTCATTGGGGGTTTGATTGGCCATCTTAAAGTCTGTGAGGTTCTGGAGATGAGGTTGTTAGGGCTGTAAGGGCTGTAGGGTGTGAGGTTGCTTCGCTTTGGGGATTGGGGCTTTGGGATATGGTCAGGTCTCTAAACGGGTCACCTTTTTGGGTACCCTGTACAATAGGGGCCTGATCATATGGACCCCAACTGGGACCATATTTTGGAGAACTGACCCTATAGGCTGTAGGTTTGAAGGTTTTGCGGGTGCTGTAGGTGATCTAGGGTTGGCTATAAGGTTTTGCAGTGGGGTCCAAAGGGGGTATGCAACCCAAGGTTCCCCAAAAATCTCGCTTCTACTCCCCGAAGGCTACCCAAGCTTCCCTAAGGTTCCCTAAGTACCACCCTAAACCCTAAACCCCTAACCTAAACCCTAAACCCGAAACCCTAAACCCCAAACCCGATTAAGAACCCTAGAAGTTGTTTTTCAGGGGCTGAAGAGCTTACAGGCTGCGGGGTTGAGAGTTTCCAGGGCTGAAGAGCTCTGAATCTTCGAGGTGGTCCGGCTTTCGGGTCAAGGGTGTTGGGCTTTGTAAGTTGAAAGATTTTGAGTCCCCAAACCCTAAACCCTAAACCCGAAACCCTAAACCCTAAACCCTAAACCTCATAAGGTATTAGTTTCGAGGGCTTGGGGGCTTAGGGGACTCTTCGCGTTTGGGGGGACTCTGTCGAGCACCTGTGGGGTTCAGGTTTTTGGGGTTAGGGGTTGAGGGTTTAGGGTTTAGGGTTTAGGGTTGAGGGTTGAGGGTTTACGGTTTTCGGTTTAGGGTTCCGGTTTGGGGTTAGGGGTTCAGGGTGTTAAGTTTAGGGTTTTAGGGTTTAGAGCTTTGTTTCGCCAGTGTTCCTTCAGAAGCGCAGGGCCACTGAGGCCAAAGGGCCCTGCTGGGAAGCGCAGTGGTTTCAGATCTTCGTTTGTTAACGTTGGCAATCCCTCATCAACGTTGCCGAAGGCGCCTTAAAGCAACATGGGGTGCTTTGAGCCCTAATAGCCTTTGTATCTTTGGGAGAATGGGCACCCTTTCCAACAAAGCACGGCATCTCTTAGGTAGGGTTTAGGGCACCCTAAACCCTAAACTCCAAACCCTAAACCCTAAACCCTTGGTCCCTAAACCCTAAGCCCTAAACCGCGCGTGCTGCCAAAGCACCCCAATCCGAACTCCCAGCAGCGTATTTCGAAGGAAGCACCGCTTCTGTCCAGCATGATCCAGGTGGGTTGCTCTGGTACCGGCTGTATACTATAAGTACCACCTTAGGATGCTTTACCCCTAAACCCTAAACCCTAAACCCTAAACCCTAAACCCTAAACCCTAAACCCTAAACCCTAAACCCTAAACCTTCTTGTGTTTAAGAAAATCACGTTTGGGAATGTGGTTCGGGGATCTTTGAGGGCCATCCTAGTGGAGGGCTCATGATCCATGATGGCCGTTCCACCCTAAACCCGAAGCCCTAAACCTAAACCCTAAACCCTAAACCCCAAACCCCAAACCCTAAACCCTAAACCCTAAACCCTTAACCAAGGCTTTAGGAGCTTGTATGGGCTGTTGTTAGGCTGGGCGTAGTATCTTGGGCAAGGGCGCTATTCGAAGCGCCAACTCTTCATTCAAGGGTTTGGGGTTTACAAGTTAGGGCTTAGGGTCTAGGATTTCAGCAGCCTGGTCAAGGCAACCTTGTCACCTGTGCCACCCATAGGATCGAATGGACAATGCCCATGATGTCACATTGGCAACCGCGAGTGAGACAGACTCCGACTCCGAATTGAGCACATGGACCCGGGCCGGCGGGCACAAGGGCAACGGCAAGGACGGCCGCAAGGCTTTCGCTCGCAATGACTGAAGTGCAGTCCATTTGAATTGACATGGAGGTCTCCGTGAAGATAGGGGTACCTTTTTTGGGGGTCCCTTAAAGGGGGTTCCATTCTATTTAGGGGGTAGAAAAGGGGTACCCCTATTTTAAGAAATGTCCACATAGCTGGCCTCGAAAGCACAGCTGCAAACCATCAGTCAGAGCAAAACCCTAAACCACACGGAGTTTTATTGCTGGCCAGCGTGGTTTTGTCTGAATGAAGGCCATTTTGGGGGGAGACCCCGCGATGCTACGGAGCCTTCTATATAGGGTGCCCAGTAAAGGGCCCGGTATTTTGAGAATCCCCCAAGCGCCGCCCAAACCTCAAGTTCAGCCTTAGCATGAGGACATGATCTTGGGCTCAGTCACGCTAGGAACCAAAGTAGCACTTTAGGGTTGAGAAGATCCTTTTTCCCCTGTGTGTTTAGTTGCTAGGATCCCTGCACCTTGAACCCAGAAACCTAATTTCCCCCCGATGCCCCAAACCCGCAGAGAACTACGGGTGCACTTCTCTAGGTAGGACCTTGGGGATGTCTTACATCTTCTCTTATTGAGGGTGTGTCCAGTGTAGGGAAAAGGCCCTAAACCCTAAACCCTAAACCCCGCAACTCTAAACTCTGAACCCTGAACCCCAAAACCCCTAAACCCTAAACCCCTAAACCCCTATAAACCCTAAACTCAAAACCCCTATAAACCCTAAACCTCTAAACACGCCCTGAACCCAAAACCCCTAAACCCTAACCCCTGCAAACCAGGACCCTTTTTTTCCTTTTTTAGGGTCTAGGGGGTTCCCGTAGAAGCCCCTTAAAACCAAAAAGGGTACTCTTTTTATTCCTAAACCCTAAACCCTAGACCCTAGCCCCTGGACCCTAAACCTAAAACCCTAATATCCTAAAACCCTAAAACCCAAACCCTAAAGCCCTCAAGCCCTAAAACCCCAGACCCGAAACCCTAAAACCCTTAAAACTCGCTGTTAACTTGTAAAAAAAGGGCACCCTTTTTAATCCTAAACCCTAAACCCTAAACCCTAAAAGCCCTCCCTGCTAACTTGTAAAAAGGAGCTGGACTCGGCCATTGCCGGGCACACCCTGCGCCTCGCCCCAACTCTGGCGCGGTCTGGGGGTTTAGGGTTTAGGGCTTAGGGTTTAGGGCTTGGGGTTTAGGGTTTTGGGTTTAGCAGTGTCTCGGGCTTGGAGATTGGGATGTGTAGGGTGTAGGTTTAGGGTTCAGGGTTTCTGAGGATGTTGAAGGGTTCAGGGGTATCCGGGGTATTTTGCGCCTAGGGCTTCATGTTGGCGGATGTTCCGTTCAGTGTGTGCAGCATTTTCGTGTAGTCTTGTGCAATACCGCTGAATTCTCAACACGGCCCCGAATAGGCCAACTGTCATGCCCCCGTCGAATCGAGCGTGATTCTTTGGGTTCTTTGGGGTGGGAGGGGGTGGGGGGGGATGGGGGATGGGGGTGGGGGGGGGGGGGGGAATGTAGGGTTTAGGGTTTGGGGTTCGGGGTTTGGGGTTTAGGGTTTAGGGTTTGGTTTGGGGGGAGTAGAAGCTACAGCCCTAGATAGACCCTAAGGCCTAAATCCCAAGCCCTCTCGTGTTGGACCTGACAAGATCAGGATCATCAACTCCTCAACGATCGTGTTCCAGTAGCTTGGCAGCAGACTGCACTTGGCTTACTGGTTCTCGGTGTGGGTGCAAGGAATGAGGTACCTCATTCCTTGATTCCCTACTAAGAACCAGCAGGTTCAACAGGGCTGTATTTCGAGTGGGGTCTGCGTGGTTTTTGAGGGGAGGTTGATAATTGTATGTATGTATGTATGTATGTATGTATGTATGTATGTATGTATGTATGTATGTATGTATGTATGTATGTATGTATGTATGTATGTATGTATATATATATTTATTTATTTGTATACACATATGTATATGTCTATGTCTATGTCTATGTCTATGTCTATGTCTATGCATCAATATATCTATGTATATTGGTATACATATATACATATATAATATAATAGGTGATTGTGTGTGTATATATATATGTATATGTTTACAACACGTCTGTAGGTGTCCCTTTTCGTCAGGTTGTTGGCTGCGCCCTGGGTAGTAATGGCCAAGGTGAGATGTCGTTGGAGTACTTTGAGCTGATTAGCATCTTTCTCTGGGTACCAAAACTCTAGAGCCCCACTTGTGGAGTTCCCGACGGCTCCTCCGTCATTTCCTCAAAATTCACCCAAACTAACTCTAAGGTTTCTTTTGCAATACCCTGAAATCACTCAGAACATCCCAGAACCCTTCAAAAAACCCTCAACGACGCAGTAAGGCCTTTAAACCCCTACAGAAGCCCTCCAAACCCTAAACCCCCCGAAGGAGAGCATCGCAGCTTGCGTCCTTACCGCCCGAGAGGCAAGATTCCATGCCACCCGGTGCAGGTTCAACATCTTCGTTGTTTTTGTTTTCTAACTGTTGGGGGGGGGGGGGGGGCGGTGAAGAAACTTCAAACTTCGGTCCTATCTAGCAACACTTGGCAGAGGCTTCAACCGGACAACCTATTACTTGGGGTTTCAGGGTTTGGGGTTCAGGGCTTAGGATTTAGGGTTTAGGGTTTCGGGTTCAGGGTTTAGGGCTTAGGACTTAGGGTTTAGCCTTAAGGTTGCATTTTAGGCTCGAGGCTCTCGTTGGACGTGTTTGAGGTTACGATAGAGGGGTCGCCACAGGGTCCATCTTTCCTCAACATGCCATGATTGCAAGGCAGTGTTTCTTTCCATGGTGTTAATATTTTTGTTTGATATGCTTTGATGGATATGCGGTTGTTTCCGATAGTACCTTATGGTATCGAGGTACGGTTCGATACCACCTCCAGCCACAGCGCCCTAATTCCTAACCCCCTCCCTGCCACTTGCACACCACCTAAACCCTAAACCCTAAACCCTAAACCCTAAACCCTAAACCCTGCTTTTACCCCCTCGACTCGTGGCCCCGCAAGGTTCGACGACGTCCGGGTCAAGCCCAACATCAAGACAGGCAAGGACCTTCATTACCAGCCCTTACTCCCTGTGCCAGTATTTTGATTTAATTGCAAATAGCAGCAATGCGACAATGACATTAACAAATAGTAATGGAATGCAACTATAAATTTAAAATGTAATAATATATTATTATGTTCAGCTCCCCTTTTCAAAACAAAAAGAACCCTTTCTTACAGAAAAGGGGCATCGTTTTTGCCGGGGTTGCTGTGGAAGCTAATTAATTCATTGGGCTTTGAGAATCTTCCTGCGTAGACGGCTTATTCCTACATCCTTCTAATCGTTACCTTGAAAAACTAGCTTGAACGCCACATTCTGACTGAGCAAGAGCCTTTGTTTGGTGAGCCATTGTATGCTGGATGCTCTCGCCGATAGAAACGACTGCAGAAGACCTTATCACCAGTGCCCAGTGCAACTTTTTAGCCTTTCAGGGTTTAGGGTTTAGGGTTCAGGGTTTAGGGTTTAGGGTTTAGCGTTTAGGGTTTAGGGTAGGAGAGCGCAGGCCGCATGGATCCCCACGTGCTTCGCGCAGCCCGGGAAGACGTGTCCAAGACGTTCGCTGAAGCTTGGGCGTGGAGTACTCCTAGGACCCGGAGCAGGCCCTTATTCCCTTTTTCGTTTAGGGTTTAGGGTTTAGGGTTTAAGGTTTAGGGTTTAGGGTAATCTGCATGCATTGCGCAAATCTCAAGGGCTTAGGGAAAGGCACTTACTTTTGCTTCTTCTTTTTCTTCGTCTTCTTCTTAAAGAAAGGACCTCCGCTTCTCATGTCCCACAGCTTCTAGTCCTTAAAAGCCCAAAAGCTCCGAAGATCCCCTCAAGCCTTGAAGCCTACCAAAAGCGTTACCGTACGAGTGTGGGTTGCGGGCTGAGGGCCCTATAAGCTGTAGAGGCAGTCTGAGACGTGCGCATCAAGCCGAACCCTCAACCTCAGACCTTTGTGGTGCTTTGCTGTAACTTTAGATCCTTAGCCTTTTTGGGTTTGTTGGGTTTTTTTTAATAAGGCAGCTAAGATTTTTAAAGTTTTAGCTACCCTCCTAAGTGCAGCCAAGAGACCGGGGCACTCAAATTTAGGTACTGCCTCGTGTGGCCTGTTTGCTGATAAGCATGTGGGAGACAGACCCGCAACACCCCGAATCCTACCAAGCGACCTTGCAGCCCTAAACCCTAGGTCCTAAACCCTAAACCCTAAACCCTAAACCCTAAGCCCTAAACCCTAAACCCTAAACCCTAAACCCTAAACCCTAAACCCTAAACCCTAAACCCTAAACCCTAAACCCTAAACCCTAAACCCTAAACCCTAAACCCTTTGCTTCATCCTGACACCTCAAGGAGCAGGTCTGTATGCTCGCAGAGCGCCACAGGGACCTTCGGAACATCTTTGTCCGACGCCGGGACATGACTGCCGGAGAACGTCGAAGGTCTTTTCTCCCGGTTTGGCTTCAGAGGGTTTTAGGGGTTTAGGGTTTAGGGTTTAGGGTTTAGGGTTTAGGGTTTAGGGTTTAGGGTTTAGGGTGAGTTCCTGGATTTTTTCGTTTATAGGTTGCTTATGGGTGTGGCTTTGGCAGGTCAACCTATCAGCCTTTGCCCTTTCGGGAGGTCGTTTGCTGGTTAGGCCCTTTTGGGAGAATGTATTCTTACCCTGATTGGCTTAAAAAGGATCATGTTCGGAAATATTCTTTTTTCGGAGGGTTTTAAGGGCCATCCTAGTTTCAGGAGACAGGCTCCTCGTGCTTTTGGCAGCCTTCTCGCTCCCCAACCGTGCAGCCGCCACATGCCGTCTACTTCCAGGGGGCCGGTCAGGATACTAGAACATACAAGGCTTCTGAACCCCAAAACATAAGGATAGTAATCCCTATGTTGGCCTTATGAGGAATGATGTATGTATTCAACCTCCAGCAGACTCGCTTAGCCCGCCAGTCTAGCCTTGAGCAGCTTCATTTTCAGTTTTCGAGACCCTAAATAAACCCTAAACCCTTATAAACCCTTATGAACCCCTATGAACCCTAAACCCCTAAACCGTAAACCCTAACCCAAGCTCTAAACCGGCTTGAGGAACGTTGGCGAAATGTGGCTCCATTGCCACGGAGGTTGCGCCTCCATGTCGCGACCCCAACTCCCTGGGGGCCAACTGAGTGTAGGGTTTCGGGTTTAGGGTTTAGGTTTAGGGTTCGGGTATTGAGGTGTACGGGTTCAGGGTTCAGGGTTAAGGAGGTGTGGGGCTTAAGGTAGTTCAGGTTTTCAGGGTCGAGGGTTTAGGGTATGCGGGTTGAGGGTTGAGAGTCTAGTGGAATGAGGTTTAGGGCTGCGATATTTCCAGGGGATCAGTCGCTTCTTGTCGAAACCATCAGCCCAAGGCGCAAGCACCATCTCTGCCTCAACCTTGAAAGCGTGAACCCCAAAGTGGCGAATACCACCGCGAGGAAATTCGCCGTAGCGTAAGCCTTGAACTCTAATCTCAAAAGCTGAGGTGGTGCTTCAAAGCTCCAACATGAACGCATCTGGCACATCCCTCCACAGAATCTCGCGTAGGATTCATGGACTCGGATTTGTGGTCTCGGGTGTCGGGGGGGATGCCACTGTCCTCGTCTAGGAGCCATGGCCCCTGGGCCCTTTATGCACCGGAAACCCTATAAAACCCAAACCTATCCTAGGTAGGATAAGGGGAACCCTAAACAGCGAACCCTGCTTAACCCTCTTCTGGCTCTCTTAAACAGGGACCTTTCTCAGAGGGTCTATATCCGCAAGTTGCCAAAGGGTCCCCCGAATCCTATAAAAACCCTAACTTAAGGCTGCTTGGCACCAGGTCTTGCTGGCTTGGCCGTGCTTGCTCAGGCCAATGACGCGTCTTTGCCGCAGCTGCTGGGTATGTGGGGGTGAACCTCAATTCTGGGCCCTCTACTTGGGACGAGGGTTGAGGGTTTCGGGTTGGGGTTTAGGGTTTAGGGTGTAGTACTCTGTTTGTTTCTCTCTCTGTCTCTCTCTCTCTCTCTAAACGCTAAACCCTAAACCCTAAACGCTAAACCCTAAACCCTAAACCCTAAACCCTAAACCCTAAACCCTAAACCCCTTTTTGCATAGTTAGGATCCCTTGCAGCATTCGGGTGGGGGACTTCAGAGCTTCAGGGTGTCGTGCTGTGGGCTCTGGAGCTTGAGGGCTTTTATGGGTTTCAGGGCTTAGGGGGTGTGATGCTCCCCCCCTAATACTAGCAGATCTTCCTTCTAGGGAATTACAATAGGGGGTATTTATAATCCCTCTCAAGGACTGTTAGTATAAGGGCAAGAGCATCCCAAGGTCAGGGTGTGAAAAGTTTCCCCCGAGGAAACCCGGAAGGCCGTGCTGAGCGTGGTGGAGGAGACATGCCCGTAGCCTCTACGGGGGGGGGTTTAGGGTTTAGGGTTTAGGGTTTAGGGTTTAGGGTTTAGGGTTTAGGGCTAGTGCCTCGAACACATGCTTGTTGCTGGGATTCTCTAAATGAGGGGTCTTTTTTGGGTGGCTACTACGAGAAGGCGGCCCCGGATTTTTAGGGTACCCAAAAAGGGGGCCATAATTTAGAGAAGCTGACCATATAAGGGGCGTTCAGGCAACGACAACCTCCAACAAGCAACTCCCCATGTTTCTAGCGCTTGCTAACCCCCAAACCCTAAACCCTAAACCCTCAACCCTAAACCCAAAACCCTAAATATCAATTGCTCCTTGACACAATTCACACCCTGCCGGCAAAACCCTACGGTAGGATTCTAGCTACCACCCCGCCCCCTCAAACAAGAAGTTATACATACATATGTATGTATATTTCTTCACATTGACGTATAAATGAGAAAGCAGTTACATAAATAAGTAAATAAATAAATAAATCTCCCTCTCTCTCTATATACATATATAGATGAGATGTCAGCATGAATTATATTTATATGGTTTGGTATGTGTGCAACATGTATATGTATGTATGTATGTATGTATGTATGTATGTATGTATGTATGTATGTATGTATGTATGTATATGTATTTCTTATATATACACTTAAACATCTCACAAGGCTTCACTGCCAGCAGCGATCATCCCTAGCCATGACTACCCGTGAGCCTCCAAGCAAACCTGACGACCCAAGCCCTTACAAGGACATAGGGCCTGGGCAGCTCGGTTTGGGGTTTAGGGTTTAGGGTTTATGGTTTAGGGTTTAGGGATTCGAAGCTCCCGGAGCCTTCTAAGACCTCAGACCCCTACAAAGGCGACAGCTCAGCCATGCAGGTCTTGCGACCTCACGCTGTAAAATCCCGAAGGCCACACCCTTTGCCCGACCTGCAGCCCCAAACCCTACAGCTAAAGGATGCCCAAGATTTTGTTTATATCTATATCTATATATGTATATGTATATGTATATATGTATATATGTATATATATATATATACATGGTAGCGCACGCATATATAGAAACAACATATTCTTGTGTATACATACATATATATATATATGTGTGTGTGTGACATACATACATCCATGCATACATCTCGCATACATCCATACACCCTAAACCCTAAACCCTAAACCCTAAACCCTAAACCCTAAACCCTAAACCCTAAACCCTAAACCCTAAACCCTAAACCCTAAACCCTAAACCCCATACATACATACACATGTGGCATCCTTGCGCTCCTGCGCAGCCCTGATGTCCTTGCAACTTGGAGGTTTGGGGGGTTTCGGGTCTAGGGCCTCCTTTGGGCTTAGGGTTTAGGGTTTAGGGTGTAGGGTTAGGGTTTAGGGTTTAGGGTTTAGGGTTTAGCGTTGGGGGTTGAGGGCCTTAATGTGGGAGTATGCTTCAGAGGCTCCTTTTTGTGTTTTCAGGTCCACATCCACTTCTTTGGGGAAGTCTTCATTGTACCTCTAGGGTTTAGAGGACATCGGGCTTCGGTGGGGCTGGCAGGAGATCATCCTCCCAGCAATGCGCGAGGGCCAAATCATGCAGGTCGGAGGGCTACACGGCAGTTTTGCGCACACAGAGGGTTTAGGGTTTAGGGTTTATAGGGTTTAGGGTTTAGGGTTTAGGGTTTAGGGTTTAGGGTTTAGGGTTTAGGGTTTAGGGTTTAGGGTTCAGTTGGCGCTTCGAGGTTCTGGGTCAATGTGGGGCTCAGGGGTTCATGATAGGGGATATAGGGTTTGCAACCTGCGGATTGAGCGTTTAGGGTCTGCTTCTGCCACCTTTCTGTCTTGGGATGACTTTGGCTCTGCGCACGTCTCTTCTCCCCTAAACCCTACACCCGAAACCCTAAAACCCTAAACCCTAAACCCTAGCCCTAAACCCTAAACCCTATCCAAGTCGTCCTGCCATTGCCGTGCTCTGACTTTAACAGAGAATTTCGTGGGCGATTTGGAGTCCAGCAGTCGCGTTTTGCAACATCCTGAGACCCGAAGAACCCAGACCCCTGTCCATGAAGGCCCTTGAAAACAGAAGGGCCTACAGGCCCCCAAGACATTGAATCTTCCCAGAATGCCGTAAGTGCCTGCGACTACGCGAGTTGGTTGGCCGGGGTAGGGTCGAAGTAGCTGAGTAGATCACCTTGACCCTTTTGGCGTATATACAATCCTACCATAGTTGACAGGTTAACCCTTTTTTGGGCCAGGGTACTCAGAAACTAGAGGGTTATTGGTAGGGTTGAGATTATAGGATCAAGGGACTGAAGGAGGGACCCTCATAAGAGACCTCAGGGGTCATATATTTAGGGACAATACAAGGTAGAGAGAGAGAGAGATATATATATATATAGGGACAATACAAGGTATATATATATATATATGTATATATATATATATAGGGGTGATCTTGGAGAATAAGATTAAGGGTCCTTTCTGGCGGTCCCTCCTTATACTTGGAGGTTCATGGTACTTATTAACCAATTATCATCCCACTTATTAGCCCCTCAAGTGCCCTCATACGGTTATAAGTATAGTTATCAGTACATTCATAACTAATTGGTTTGTAAGTGCCATGAACCTCCAAGTATCCCTTGATAGGATCCTTGTGCCGCAAGGATTCCACCGCAGAGCTCTACCAGGCAGCTTCCCAGCCGCCGTGAGCCCCCGAAGACGTTCGAAGGTTCTTTTGTATGCCGCACATATACCGACCCTAACCCTAAACCCTAAACCCTAAACCCTATGCAAAGACCCTAAACCCTAAAGCCTAAACCCTAAACGCTAAACCAAATATCCGAGAGAGACCCGAAACCCCAGACCCCACCGAGTCCCAAGTTCCGATTCCCGCTCGACAAGTCTAGGGACTAACCTGCGGCCTTTTGGCCTTTTGAGGAATCCCTTACCGAAACCCTAAACCCTAAACCCTAAACCCTAAACCCTAAACCCTAAACTCTACACCCTAAACCCTAAACCCTAAACCCTAAACCCTAAACCCTAAACCCTAAACCCTAAACCCTAAACCCTAAACCCTAAACCTTAAACCCTAAACCCTAAACCCTACCGGTCAACACCTGCTATTTGCTTAAAAACCCCTCCCAGAAAAGTAGGAACAACCCCTATATTACCCTGAAAGCAAAAAGTAATCTTCCTTGTAAGGGTAACGTAGGGAAAAAAACAACCTCATGGGGGCACGTCCGGTCTAAAGGGGGGGAGTGGGGGAGTTCCCTGGTTGAGGGTCTGGGGTTTAGGGCTTTAGCTCTTTCGGGTCACAAGCATATCATCCTGAAAAAAGTCTACATGAGGGCAGGTCCGGTCTGATCGGGGCAGTTCACTAGTTGAGGGTTCGGGATTTAGGGCATTAGGGGTCACAAGCATGTCATCCTCAAAAAGAAATCTACATGAGGGCCAATTCGGGGGGGGGGGGGGGGGAGTTCACTAGTTGCGGGTTTGGGGTTTTGGGGGGTTAGGGCTTTAGGCATCACAAGCATCATCTTCAAAAAACGTATAGATGAGGGCAGGTCCGGTCTAATTGGGGGGGGGGGATTTATTAATCCGGCGGGCATTTCCCGGGCGGCCCGGTCAAATCACTGGATCACTGGGGTTGATTACTACGAAACCGACATTGGGGCCCTTTGTCGCACGAATTTGGTATTGAATTTTGTGCATCATTTTACTCTTCGCAAAATTAGTCCAAAAATCACGGGTGTTGCAATATAACATTGCTGACACACGGCCCCATTTTAAACATACTTCCCAAAACTCTAAACCCTAAACCCTAAACCCTAAACCCTGTAGCACGATACTGTCACAATGCTCTTTCTATTCGTGTAAATCTATGCTGACGCACCAAGCAGCGGCTGGCCTGGACGTCCCTTTTAGGGTTTAGGGTTTAGGGTTTGGGGGTTCAGGGTTTTGTACATCTTCAATCTCGTGACACCTGAACTGGTCTCTTGCATTTGTCTGTGTAGTTTTTCCAGCGAAGGCACTCATCACTTGCTACTTTGCTGTCGATTGAAACAGAATAGGCAAAGCAAAGGGAAAAGATAACGCGGTTTAGGGTTTAGGCTTTGACGTCTTAGACTGTATCGGGCTGAGGGTTTCCGAGGAATCGAAGGGAAGTGGGCCCAATGCAATGCCTGTTTATTGTGTCGGGCTTGGGGTTTTGGGCGTTTTCGGATTAAACCTGAACCCTCAACCCTGACCCCGAAACCCTAAATACTACGTAGGTAGTCAAGGTAGACCTCTATAAAGCCGGTCTCGTACCAGGTGTCTTGTCAGACACTTGCCTAAACCTTAAACTCTAAACTCTAAACTCTAAACTCTAAACTCTAAACTCTAAACTCTAAACTCTAAACTCTAAACTCCCCTTAGCCCTAAACCCTAAACCGCATGTCTAAACCTGAAGCGCCCTAAACCCTAAACCGAATCATTGGGAGCCTGCCTCAAAAACTTCGCTGCAGAGCCCCAAATCATTGGGTCTCGTAGGGTTCTTTCCGCTCAATCCTAGGGGCATGGCCCTGCTCCTTCGAGTGTGGGGACGCCCTGAACATTTATATTTTGTCTTCATTTTATCAGCGTTGCAATGTTGTGCATCCAATGGATGACCACTGCTAGCGAGGTGGCTCGCATGGAACTGAAGGACGTGCCGTGCTCAACTCGAACTGAGAATGCGTCCGTGTGCCACGTGCGCGATCTGAAGCTCCATCTCCAACAGGTGTGCGGACATTCCCGGTTTCGGCAGAGACACCTGCAAGAAGATGGGCAGAGACTGCCTGACGAGGCAGTTCTAGATGCGCCATGCCAATTGCAGCTAGTGTTGTTGGGGTTTGCGGAGACTCCCGCCGATTATATAGACAAGCTCCTCCAAGCCGTACAAGCACATGACACGAGTCAAATAGAATAAATCTTGCAAAGACCCCAAGACCCGGGTCTGGCGAATTCCCGGGGCATCACAGCCTTGCACGTTGCAGCCCGGTTTGGCAACGAAGTTGCTGTTCTGCGGCTGCTTGAGGCTGGCGCAGACAAGGACCAAACCGGCATGAATGGAGCAACACCTCTTCATCACGCATCTGCGCAAGGCCAGTTGGAAGTGGTACGTTAGCTTCTTGAAGCTGGCGCGTGCACGGATGCAGCCGAGGCACATGGAGCAACACCTCTTTACGTGGCATCTGCGCGAGGCCACGAGGAAGTGACGCGTTTGCTCCTTGAATCTGGCGCGCGCAAGGATGCAGCCAGGACAGATGATGGAACGACAGCTCTTTATGTCGCATCTCAGCAAGGCCACTTGGACGTGACGCGCTTGCTCCTTGAAGCTGGCGCGTGCAAGGATGCAGCCGGCACAGATGGAGCAACACCTCTTTACATGGCATCTGTGCGAGGCCACTTGGAAGTGACGCGTTTGCTCCTTGAAGCTGGCGCGGGCAAGGATGCAGCCGAGGCAGACGGTGCGACACCTCTTTTTATCGCATCTCAGCAAGGCCACTTGGAAGTTGTTTGGTTGCTCCTTGAAGCTGGCGCGCGCAAGGACTTTTCCAGGACAGGTGATGGAGCAACACCTCTTTATGTCGCATCTGAGAATGGCCACTTGGAAGTGGCAGGTTTGCTCCTTGAAGCTGGCGCGGGCGTGGATATAGCCACGACTGATGGAGCAACACCTCTTGTTGTCGCATCTCAGAATGGCCACTTGGAAGTGGCACGTTTGCTCCTTGACGCTGGCGCGGGCAAGGATTTAGCCACGACAAATGGAGCAACACCTCTTGTTGCTGGCGGGGCAAACGTGCAGCCACGACAGATGGAGCAACGGCGCAGGGGATAGTGTAGTTACTTGCCCGACTGACATACGCAAGCTGCAAGCTGCAATGCAATAAGCGGTGTCGTGGTTTGCGACGCAAAACGATCTTTGTGTCGCGGGGCATGTTAATCGTAATACTAATTATTGATGTAATGTTTTTATGCGGCATTACAGTAATTTGATATTGCTATTATGGGGGCTGTTCGCAGGCTCACCCACCCTCTTTTACACGGCTTATTGCCAAAACCCCAAATCCCCAAAACCCCAAACTCCTTAAACCCCTACACCCCTAAACCCCTCAAACCCCTGAACCCCCAAGCTCCTAAACCCCTAAAACCCCTAAGGCCCTAAAACCCCAAACCCCTATAAACCCCTAAAGCCCCCAGACTTGCCCCTAAAGCCCAAAGCCCTAAGACCCCTAAAACCCCTGAACCCGCAACCCCGAAACCTCAGACCAAAGCCTGATTTCCTCTCAACTCACCAACTACCAGGTTGCAAAGTTGAACTGTGACTTGCCTGAATTCCGTTTTGGGGTTGAGGGTTTAAGGTTTCGGGTTTTGGGGTTTTGTGGTTTGGTAGGTTTTCGGGTGCTTCGTGTTTAAAGAAAGACGGGGGCGAGGTGATTGCCACTTCGGGGGTTGAGCTTATTTGGGTAGAGTCAAGGCTTAGGGATGAAGTGATTTTGGGATGAGGGGTTTAGGGATTAGAGAGATTTAGGGATGAGGGGTCTAGGGTTAGGGATTTAACCCTTTCAACCCTGAAGCCCTAAACCCCCAAAGCCCTAAACCCCGAAGGATGATAGGGTTTTAGGGTCTAGGGGTTGAGGGTTTAGGGTCACAGCTTGAACCCATCTCCACGATTGGAACTTTCGACTCTGACTCCATGAGCCCCCAATGAGCTGTAGAACACACAGGGCTTAGGGTTTACGGGTTTACGGGTTTAGGGTTTAGGGTTTAGGGGTTAGGGTTTAGGGTTTGGGGTTTGGGGTTTAGCCCTAATCCTCTGAGGAGCTCGGTTTAAGGCTGGCCCTAAACGCTAAATCCCTAGGCCCTAAACTGCCTGACCCTGCTCAGGCGAGGGCCTGGAAGAGGTGCTGGCAAACTACGTCGTGGATCTGGCCTCCTCCACAAAGCACCTTGTCGGACTCCTGAGGGTTCACGTTGCTTCGGGCGTATGGAGGTTCAGGGTCGTCTTTGGGATTTGCAAGGTTTAGGGCCTCGAAAACCCCCTACCCCGAAATCCTAAACCGCAAAACCCTGACTCCGCCAGAACCCTAAACTACAAGCCCTGTAAAGCCTATAGTTCGACCAACCCTACTTGCCCTAAACCCAAACCCTATAAACCCGATAAACCCTTATATTAATCAACCATCTATATTCCCCTGTAGACCTACAAGCCTTGTAGCCCTACAAATTCGACAAGCCGTAAACCCTAAACCTTCAATCCTACAACCCTAAACCCTAAATCCTACAACCTTAAAGCCAAGGACTATGCTCCGGACGGTTGAGTTGGCAAGCTCGCCTTTTGGCCGGCATTGCGCTTGTGCTACAGGGCTGATGGTTAGGGGGGGAAGCGTTGGGGGGGGAGGGGGGGGGGGGGGGGGGGGGGGGGGGGGTTAATGGCTAAACCCCAAACCCCAAACCCTAAACCCTAAACCCTTGGGCCCCTTCCTGGTCTAAGACGAGGGCTCTGTCCGAAACCTTAGTTTCGACCCCCCATATCCCTACAGCTTCTGGGTTCTTTTGTCGTTTGCTTGCGTCTGTGCGGTGTCAAAGTTGATACTGAATATTTTAGTGTGTGGATTTGTTGCAGATGTTTGAGCCCTTTGTTGGCAAAATTATGTTATTTAGTATGCTGCCCGTATGCTGTATATGTGTGTTATGTATGCTGCTAGCTGCTAATCATGTTCATCTTCGGAATCTGGTCATAAGTCTTGTGTTTGTTCTTACTTCGTTGTTTTCGAAGGGTATTAATACTTACTGGCTCAAACCCAACTTTTTTTTTAACTTTTGGGCTTCTGAAAAGGTAGCTTATGCTGAAAGTTTCAACTTTTATTTCCTTGGGTTTTGGGCCAGTAAGAATAACGGTTCTTCTGATGAATATGGTGTTCATTGTATCAGCATGGTTTAGGGTTTAGGGTTTAGAGTTTAGGGTTTAGGGTTTAGGGTTTAGGGTTTAGGGTTTAGGGTTTAGGGACTCTTGGGCTCTTAGGCCTCCATGGAGGAACTTCAATGTCGCCTCTCCCGAATGCATGGTACCCCTCCCCCCCCCCCCCCCCCTAAACCCCTAAACCCTAACCCCTAAACCCTAAACCCTAAACCCTGTACTAGTGGAATACTTAGTATGCGGGATGGAGACGCAAGAATTGGTCTTGTGGGCTGGGGCTCGTTGTTGGCTGAGGATGTAGCTTGATGGCCAGTTATTGTCGAGGTTGCATGTGTCACATGAAATGTATGTATTTTATACAAAGGATCAGGGGGTCTTAGTATATGTAGGGTTACAACTAGGGCAGCTATAGTTACGATTACCTAGAACCCCAATTCGGGTACTTATAGGCCTGCTTATTAAGTCCCATGATCCTCCAAGTAGGGTTTAGGGTTGAGCCTTCAGCCCTGAAAGGAAAATGCCGGCGAAGGTCCTCCAGCGCTGTGAGTCCACAACGAAGCTTGGTGAGACGGAATGGTTTTTCATCGCACACGGCGGTGTCATGCATTGATTGCAGACTCGGGCTGAATAACCAGGAATTCAAGGTGTAGAATTAAACCACAGATATAGATGTGTTTTAGATTTGCAGCCCTGGCGGGATGCTGCCTCGGCTATGAAACAAAACATGTCTACGGTCTGCTGCTAGACTTTACAAAGGAGCCCCCAGATAAAGGGACCTTCGTAGGGAATTTTACTGGCTATTTCGGCTTTAGGGTTTCGTGAGTTCAGGTTTCAGGGTTTTGGGTTCTAAGGCCTTTTTTCTCAGTTCTTTTAGGTTGCTTTTGGGATGTCGTGCCTTGGCAAACCCTAAACCCTAATCCCGAAACCCCAAACCCTAAACCCTCAAGACCTATAAATAGAAATTGTATAGCCTCACCAAGCATAATGGTGCCTTTCAAACAGAAACCATGGTAAGGCCAAAACATAGGGATTTTCCCTAGGTTGGCGGCCTTGGAAGCCCGCCAAATGGCAAATTTTAGTGATTTTTGGCCATTTTGGGTCTTCACAAACCCTGAATTTTGGCAAAAACATGAGGATTTTCTAGTTTCGCGGGCCATTTTGGGCAAGCCCTGAATTGGAGCCAAAACATGGGGGATTTTCCCGAGTTTGGCAGCCTTGGAAAACCCCAAAATATCCAATTTTAGTGATTGTTGACAATTTTGGGCCTTCACAACCCTCACAAACGTGGCCATTTTTTGTCCACAAAAGGCCCCAAAAGGCCCCAAAAGGCCACCAACGTTTTTCGAGGGCCAAAAAAAAGGCTGAAAAGCCGGTGTTTGTCCAGCGTTTCTGAACCCGAAGCAAAAAAAAATGCACAAACATGGCTACTGTTAGTCCACAAAAGGCTCCGAAGGGCCGCAAACTTTTTCGAGGGCTTTGAGAAAAGGCTGAAAAAGTCAGTGTTTTGTTTGCTTTTCTGAACCAGAAGAAAAACAAACGCACAAAACCCGCACAATCCTCGGGACCCAAACCCTATACACTTTCTGTAAACCCTAAACCCTAAACCCTAAACCCTAAACCCTAAACCCTAAACCCCAAACAGAGGGCAGGGAAGTTCTTCTCATGGCGGCCCCTCAGTTTGCTCCTCCCTGAAACCACGCAGCGCGCCTCCTAAAGATGACGGAGCCCCACCTTAGTTGTAGAGTGTTTAGGGTTTAGGGTTTAGGGTTTAGGGTTTAGGGTTTTTTTGGGGTATTATAATCCCCCTTATATTCCCAAAGGTTGACCTTTAGTCACCCTAGGTACCGGACAACTAAGCCACCGAGATCCCCTGCAAGGGTCTTCGGGAAAGCTTAGGTTCTTGCATTTTAGGAGGGTCTAGGGTTTAGGGTTTATAGGGCTTAGGATTTCGGGTTTAGGGTTTAGGGTTTAGGGTCTAGGGTTAGGGGTTAGGGTTTAGGGTTCAGGGTGATTTTTAGGGAAAGCTTAGGGTCTTGCGTTTTCGGAGAGAAGGAGAAACAACAACAAAAACAAAACACCGAGGAAGCTGCTCGAAGTGGCGGTGGGCCCGTGGGCCAAGTCTGGGGTTTAGGGTTTAGGGTTTAGGGTTTAGGGTTTATAAAAGGTTTAGGGTTTAGGGTCTTGCTGTCATTGCTTGTTTGGCTTCGCAGTCCACCGATGCACCTCAATCTTTTCAGGCACGCCCTGCATAAAAAGCCCTGCATCAAGCTAAATTCAAACCGGAACCCTGAACTCCCTATACACCCCAAACCCTATCACAAAAGCCCAAGCCTGCAAGTGTGTAGCAGGGCCCCGACATCCTAAACCCTAAACCCGAAACCCGAAAACCTAAACCCTAAACCCTATAAACCCCTAAGCCCGAAACCCGCGTCTGCCCTTGTTTAGGCCATGGATGCCTTTGTAACTAAACCCTAAACCCTAAACCCTAAACACCCGTTGCCCAAGGCAGCCCCGAGGCAGTCCAGGGTGTCATCAAGGAGGCCGATGGCTTAGGCTAGGGCTCAGAGGTTCGGAGTTCGATGGTTTGGCGTAAACCCTAAACCCCAAAGCCTAAACCCTAAACCCTAAACCTAAACCCTAAACCCTAAAGAGTTTTTGGTTGAGAGTTGTGGAATTCTTCTTCGGGCTTGGGGTGCGTGTGGCATGTAGGGTTTTAAGGTTGAAGGGCGCTTGGGTTGCTTTTTGGCCTTAATTCTAAACCCTGCAAACCCTAAGAGCCTATCCCCCTAGCCTGTAATCTGTGGTGTTCTTGTTGGACAGGAAACAGGCTTTGGGGATTGGGGTCGCCTCTGCTTGACAAATTGGCAGCCAAGTAGTTCTTTTAGGCCCCTGGTTTAGGGTGTGGGCGTGGGGGGTGGAGAGAGAGGGGTTCCCCTTATGAACCCAAAGCCTGTTAGGCAACAGCAGCAGGACCCTCAACCCTGAGCCCTAAACCCTGAGCCCACTTAGCCCGAGACCCCAAACCTACAACTGTTGTTCTTCTCCCTCGGCTGTCGGCGGGGAACCTCCAGTTGGGCTTTCCGGGTGTCCGTAGGATTTCCAGTTGTTTGAAGTGTTCTGGTGGCTTGAAGGGTTTCATCTTTTCACAGCGGGGGTAGTTGGTTATAGCCTAAACCCTAACCCTAAACCCTAAACCCCAAAACCCTAAAACCCTAAAACCCTAAAACCCAAACCCTACACCCTACACCCTAAACCTTAAACCCTAAACCCTAAACCCTAAACCCTAAACCCCCAGAAGACAGGCTCAACCCGAAGCCCTAACGCTTTGGTTTCCCCACTGTCGCAGATACGGCCCTGTGCTGCAGGTGGTTTTGGGTTTGGGGTTTAGGGTTTTGGGTTTCGATACGCTTCTGAAGGGGAAGCGTTCGAGGGAGAGGGGTGTGTGTGTGTAGGTTTCAAAGGGGGAACCCTAAACCCTAAACCCTAAACCCCAAACCCCAAACCCCAAACCCCAAACCCTAAATGCAAGCTAGAGTTTGGTGGTTTCGGCGTCCAGGGCTCCTTAGGTATGGAGTTCGAGGTTCAGGAATAATGGTTGGGTTCTAAGTACGCTTTGGACCCGAACCGTCCTGACCTTGGGGCTTAGGAGTTAAGGTCGGCCTCTCAACTCATACAGTATAAGCTTATTAACAGGCCCTACATACCGAAGTAGCCACTAAACAACCCCCAAGTAACCCCTAAACCCTAACCCCTAAACCCTAAACCCTAAACCCTAAACCCTAAGGTCCCTCATAAGGTTCCATCCTTCAGTCCCTGAAAGAAGCCCTACGCCATGCTGGTCGGAGGATGTCTTGCGGGTGATTTCGGAGTACATCTCTCAGGCCATTCTGCATCCCAAAGGGTCCATGTACCCATATCGTATACACTTGGGCCTTAAAAGGGGTTCCTATACAGTAGCTTTAAGGCCCAAGTCTGTAAAACCCTAAACCCTAAACCCTAAACCCTAAACCCGAAACCCTAAACCCATGGGTACATGGACCCTTGGGGCATGGTTCCTTGCCTACTGGGTTTGGGGTTTCATGGGCCCAAAATGCACAAGTCACCACCCCCTCATGTGGGCTCCTAAGCCCCTATAAACCCTAGACTAGGCAGAGACTCCAAAACCCCTTAAATAAGGAATATACCTTAAATCATATCTGGGCTCCTATTATAATTTAAGGTATATTTCCTTAATTAAGGGGTTTTGGAGTCTTTGGGTAGGCAGGCCCTCGAGGCATTCTGTATTTTCCCGCATTGGGCTTAAGAGAATCATCTTCAGGAATATTTATGAGAGGGTTTTCAGGGCCATCCGAGTAGACCCGCATGTGGGCTGTAAGGGCCGAGCTTGCTGGCACGTATCTTGAGTGAGTGCACATTTTTTCATCTGGACTTGCGGCGTCTCTGAACGGATGATGTTGAGAAGCTTACAAACCCTAAACCCTATGAAGGGTTTCCGAAATTAGGGGTACCTTATTGGGGTCCTTACTATACGGGAATCCTACTATTTGCGGGTCTATATCACAGGTTCCCTTGTTTTTGTAAACCCCCATATCATAGAAGTCGAATACATTGGGCTTGCGAGGCACACGTTGTTCACACATTGTGCCCGTGTTGCTGTCCGAACAAACAAAAATGCTGCTTTTTGAGTATGCAAGGGGTGTTCCGGGCTGTTTATGGCTATTGGGCTGCCTTGCAGCAAAGGTAACCCTAAACAACCCGAAACCCTAAGCCCCCAACAACCCTAAACCCAAAACCCTCAATCCCAAACCTTGAGAGGATGTGATCTTCCTGGACAAGACGGAGTGTTGGGTCTACGTCGCACGCCTAGATACGGCTGTGAGAGGTGGGCTGGGTTTGAGGTTTCGGGTGCATCCTAAACCCGACACCCTAGTCCCTGAAAAAACCTTAAGCTCCTAAACGCAAAACCCAAAACCTTGAACCCTGAACCCTAAACCCTAAACCCTGAACCCTAAACCCTAAACCCTAAACCCTCTTTTACTATGTTAAATATACCCTAAACCCCAAACCCTATGGTGGTCCGGGGGTGCCATGCCCGGGGTCCAGGAGCCTGGCTGGAGGAGGCCAATCGGTTTCCAATCAAAGCTTTCCAACCGGGCACAGATGCTTTCATCATTCCTAGGGTTTAGGGTTTAGGGTTTAGGGTTTAGGGTTTCGGGTTTCGGGTTTCGGGTTTAGGGGCTGCAAAAAGTCAAAAGTTGTTTGGGGGCTTTGATGCTTGGGGAGGTATGACATGTGGGTTCCCTAAACCCTAAACCCTAAACCCTAAACCCTAAACCCTAAACCCTAAACCCTAGACCTTTATTGTTTTCTCTTCAGCTGGGAATTGGGAGTTGCCCTCAAACAAAGTTCCATTGAATCTTGCAAGCTGCATCCGGTGAACCTCTAAACCAGGACCAGCCTCAAATGAATGCTACACCTAACGCCCTGAAGCCTAAACCCTACCCCCTAAACCCTAGACCCTCAACCCTGTGACCCCCCCCTTGGGCAAGGTCGCATGCGTGAACATCATGCTCGGCTGCATCCGACACCGACAGCAGGAGGCAGAGTTTTTGACAGTTGTAGCGACGGTTTCCCCACAGCTGGGTTCAGACAGATCCTTGACCTGGGGTTCGAAGAATCCTAAATCCTAAACGTCCAAGGCCTACTATTATGCATTCAAAAGGTACCACCCCCCCACCCCCCCCCCGCCCCCCCTCCCCCCCGTAAAATACCTCCAAGAATCCAAGTACTTTAGACGGCCGGGCCCCTAAGAGCCCGATCATACTTAAGTTGTGGGAAAGGCTCGGTTCAACTCAAGCCCCTAAAGCCCCAAGCAGAACTTTGTTGACAAGGTAGCCAGTTCTGAATTCCCTACAACAGTTGAGAAACCCCCCCCCATTTACTTAAAAGATCAGGGGGCTTAGTCAGTAAGTAGGGTTATAAGTAGGGCAACTACCGTTACAATTAATTAAAACCCCAGTTTTGGTACTCATAACCCTGCTTACTAAGTTCCATGATTCCCCAAGTAACCCTGAACCCTCAACCCTCAACCCTAAACCCTAAACCCTAAACACTAGGGTCTAGGTGAAGCAGCCAGGCCTTTGCCGCAATCTCCGCTCTCTCTTTCCCGCTGCACAAGAAGCTTCTTGAGAACCTGGAGGACGGGATGCGTCACCCTAACCCTAAACCCGAAGCTCTAAACCCTAAACCCTATAAACCCTATAAACACTATAAATCCTATAAACCCTATAAACCCTATAAACCCTATAAACCCTATAAACCCTATAAACCCTAAACGCGAACCCTGCGGTCCCGTCAGCCTAAGACCCCCATCGCAAAGCCCAATACCCTGTGAATCCTGGCCGTAAACCCTAAACAGCCCTATCGGCCTCCTCGTCCCCCCCCCCCCCGTCCTTCAGACGGGCGTTTGGAGTTCTTACATTGACATGCTGAGTACTTAACATTGAACCTTGCAGGAGCTGTCAACCAGCAAAGAGACGCCCAGCCCCACTCTCAATCGCAAAGCGCCTTGGCCACAGATGAACACAGTGTAGGGTTCAGAGTTTGAGGGGACGACTGCGGAGCTCTTGGCCCCTGGCAGAACAATTCGCGAGTTTAGGGTTTAGGGTTTAGGGTTTAGGGTTTAGGGTTTAGGGTTTAGGGTTTAGGGTTTAGGGTTTAGGGTTTAGGGGTTAGGGGTTAGGGCGATTTGTGATTTTATGACGTAGACGTAGATCCGCCATCTTTCCTGCACGCCCTCCTGCCTCAGGTTCCTCAAGTGGCCGAACCATTAGCAACCACTATCTATATATATATATATACATATATAGATATATATATATATATAACTAAATAAGTATACATATATATATATATATGTATACATATATCTGGGAAATGCACCAGGGCTATTTCTCAGAGTCAGTTGTATGTTTTTTTGTTGCCACGTCTCTTTTGATTGCACTACTGTTCACTGTAGGTAGTTCCACAGAAGCAATTCTTGGAATTGCTGAAGTAGGTCTCGGGTTGTGCTGAGGTGCATGTTCACTCTGTTTTTTGGCAGGAGCCAATTTTTCTGTATTAGGCTCCCTTTTCACCCCCCCCCCCGGCCCCCCTTGAACCAACAACCCTAAACCCGCCTAAACCCTTTTTGATTCCGATCTCCCGGGCCACGTCATGGTTGAGTTCGGCGTTTGGCTTTGCTTTGACACGGGGGGGGTCTGGTGGGTGAAGTTTACCTGTACCCTCCGTCACCTATACTCTGAACCCTGAACCCTAAACCCTAAACCCTAAACCCTAAACCCTGAACCCTATATACTATAAACCCCAAGCCCTAAACCTCACGCCCAAAAACCCTACACCCCGTGTCACCTATACCTAGGACCCAGAGTAGGCCCTTATTCCCCCCCTCTTTCAGGGTTTCGGTTCCCCTTAGAACCCCTACTAAACCATAAAGGGGCGCCCTTTCAATTCCTAGGCTACTCCTAAACCCTAAACCCTAAACCCTAAACCCTAAACCCTAAACCCTAAACCCTAAACCCTAAACAGGGTACTCTGAACCCTGGACCTTAAACTTAAACCCGAGCCTTGCGGCAGCGAGTCTCGATTCTAAGGCTGGCGCCTTGTCCGAACCGGTGGCTTCTTTCAGGGGAAGTGGGGGTTTAGGGTTAGGGGCTTATATGGGGTTTAGGGGTTGGGGGCTTGAGGTTTAGGGGTTGGGGTTTGGGCTTTGCGCTTGAGGGGGGTTAGGGGTTTAGGGTTGAGTGTTGAGGGTTTAGTTCATTCTTTGAGCCATCCGAAACCAGCACATGCCCTGGAAGCCCTCAACAAGTGCCCGAGTGTGGGATCGTGGGGCACCTTACACCACTCCCTCCCCGGGTTCCTGATCATCAGGCACATGGGCAGGCAGGACTGGGGCGAAGTATACCCGAACCCCGAAACGCAGAAAGGCCCTAAAGTAGCACCTGTTCTACAACCCGACGTCCTCATGGTTCCTGTAGAAACCTTGTGAACTTCAAGCCCTTGAGACTAAACCCCAAGCCCTCTAAACCTCAGCCCTAAGCCCTGAACCCAGCTGGGCGGTCGACAGTAGGGCTTAGGGTTTAGGGTTTAGGGTTTAGGAGCCCAAAAGTACCACCCTGTACACAACCCCCCCCCCCCCCCGCCCCCCCCGACTCAACTGCGCCCTGTTTGTTGAGCTGTTGCTTTCCTACAAAACCCTACGCCCCAAACCCTAAACCTAAGCCCTAAGCCCTAAACCCTAAAGCCTAAACCCTAAAAGCAAAGTTTGGGGGGGCAAAGGAGGGTCTGGGGAGATGTAGACTCTGCGGGTTTACATCGTTGACCAGAAATGCAAGCTTTAGGGTTTAGGGTTTAGGGTTTAGGGTTCAGGGTTTTGAAGTCTTTAACTTAAGGTTTAGGGTTGACAAGGGCTCTTCAGGGGTTCTCATGTGCCAGATACAGCGTTCGCGGCCCTTGTCTGCAGAACAGGGCTCTGCGGTTGGGGTTCAGGTGTACGAACCCTAAATCCTAAACCCGAAATCCGAAACCCTAAGTCCTAAACCCTAAATCCTGAACCCCGAATCCTAAACCCTAAACCCATAAGCCCTACCCTGCAGGTTTGTTCTTGCGCTTCTGTCATCTTGACTGAGGCAGCTGTCTCGAGCTGCTGAGCTTCTTGGCCAAGGCTGCCTGGGACGTGGGGTTAGGGGTTTAGGGGTTTAGGGTTGAGGGTTTAGGGTTTTGGTTGAGGCCTTCCCTATCAAGGCAGAATCAGAAAGGAATCTGTAGAAGAGAGGGTCTCGCGGTCTGCCCTACACCCTACACCCTAAACCCTACAGGTTTTTGGGTTGAGGGTTGAAACAACGCAGGAACTACAGGGCCGGAAGAAGTTGCCAGGCACAGGGCTCCCGGCCAAAGATCATGGCTTACAGGGGCTTATAGGGTTTGATTCATGAACTAAACCCTAAACCCTAACCTAGACCCTAAACCCTAAACCCTAAACCCTAAACCCTAAACCCTAAACCCTAAACCCTAAACCCTAAACCCTAAACCTTAAACTCTGACTCTACTAAACCCGATGCCAGGACGAGCAGGTGCTGGAGGATCTTGCCGCCTTGAGGTCGCGTCCTTGGAGTTTAGGAGACCAGGGCTCAGGGTATAGGGGTACAGGATTTAGGGTTTAGGGTTTAGGGTTTAGGGTTCGGGGGTCGTATATACTTGGGCCTTGAGAGGTTGTGAAGTTGAGAGGTTCCTATCTTGTCGCTTTAGGGCTCAAGGAATGGTACGTGGACTCTTATAGGATTTAGGGTTTGTAGGTGCGCTACCACCCAAATGGAGTTGCTTCGGGGGTGTCCAGCGCCTTCAACTCTCAACCCTACACCGCCCAACCCTAAACCCTAATCCTTAATCCCTTAAACTTAAGCCCTGAACCCGTAAACCTGAATCCCTAAGCCTTATCCTTAAACCCTAAGCCTTGAACCCTAAGCCCTTGACCTTCATCATCCAAGCCTAAACCCTGGACCCTTAAACCCCAACACCCTTTACCCAATAAACCCTAAACCCTGCAACTCTAAAATCTGAAACCCTAAATCCTCACGATCAAACTTAAACCCTGAACCTTGAGCCCTTGGGCCTTATTCCCTAAGACCCTACACCCCAAAAAAGCCTAATACCCTAATGCCCTAGTACCCTCATACCCTAACACCCCTACACCCTATAAACCCTAAACCCTATAAACCCTAATCCTAGAAACCCTAAACCCTAAACCCGAAACCCTAAACCCTAAACCCTAAACCCTAAACCCTAAACCCTAAACCCTAAACCCTAAACCCTAGACCCTAAACCCTAAACCCTAAACCCTAAACCCTACCTATAAACCCTGAAAAAACAGGGTGCGGGCATCCCAGGCCTGGCCAGACGATCCCCGAGAATGGCTTCGTCAAGACAGCTCGCTGCGTGCTGGGAGGGTTTTCGTTTGCGTAGCTGCAAGTAGGGTTCAGGGTTCAGAGTTCAGGGTTTAGGGTTTAGGGCTTAGGGTTTAGGGTTTAGGGTTTATTTTGGTTTAGGGTTCAGGGTTTGTGGTTTAGGGTTGATTAATAAAGTGCGGTTGTTAGAAGCTCTCGCACCGTGTGAAACAAGGTTGTACCCGGCTACCCATAAGTAGGGTTTCGAGGACTCCCCCCCCCCCCCCGGGGAGTTGCGCCCACCTATAGCGAGAGATGCCAAGTTATGCTGCTCTTGAACCCGCTAGGTACTGTCGCGGGCCTCAGGAGAAGCGGGTGATGCATAGGGCTTAGGCATCACCAGTTCATAGGCCTTGAATTAGGACAGGAGAGAATAGAACCCTTCCCTTGCAGTCAGTCGACCATAAACCCTAAAGCGTGCGCGCGAGCGTAGCAATCCGGGAGAAAATGAGGAGGTGTTGTCTCGTAAGTGGCTCACGATGCTTTAGATGCGTTCTGTCCTGGCGGAGTCATCTTGGTGATCCACCCGACCAACAACAAGATCAATGAGACGATAGCGTTTCTGGATGAGGTGGTTATCCCAGCCCTTATCCCCTACTGTATAGGAACCCCTTTAAGGCCCAAGAATATACTATATGGGTACATGGACCCTTTGGGTATGTCACTGCTAGATCTGCGTTGCGCGGCCGTTGCGGTGAATGGGGAGATGTCTCCGGAGGTTGCCTCGTCGTTGTGTGAACCTCATGACGATTGCCTGGAGATCGCTATTGGGACTAGCGTTCTTGAAGCGAGCATAACCATCGATGGTGTCGTGGTGGTGATGGACCCTTGCCTGATCGGGGCAGCGGAACCCTAAACCCTAAACCCTAAACCCTAAACCCTAACCCTAAACCCCAAACCCCAAACCCCAAAACCCCAGGTTGGGGGATGTCACAGGGCTCCTACACTTCTCACACCTTCCTGGACCCTCAAACCTCAAAGCCCTGCCCCCAAGAGCTGCGAGTTAGGGTTTAGGGTTTAGGGTTTAGGGTTTAGGGTTTAGGGTATTTAGGGAGAGTTTAAAGAAGCATCATTCAACAAGCAGACAAGGAGGGAAAGTACAAATGCAGCCCGTTTACGCCCTGTATAACCTAAACTCGATGCCTTAAGCCACATTTATCCCCAAAACCCTCTGAACCCTATAAACCCTTAAGCCCAAATTCACCTCAAACCCTCAGAGCTCACAACGCAGCCCCAAGGTTCATGGGTACATACATACCTTAAGTAAGGTTATAAGCTATAACCAAAGTTACCCTACTTCTACCCCTACTTAGAGGATCAGGGGACTGAGTAAGTAGGGTTATAATTAGGGCAACTACAGTGACAATTACTTCTAAACCCCAATTCGGGTACTTACAACCCTACTGACTAAGTCCCATGATCCGCCAAGTACTTGTAAGCAACCATGAACCAAAGGCTCCATGTACCCTTATAGTAGATACCTAGGCCTTAAGGTACCCTTATAGGAACCCCTTTAAGGCCTCTAGGGTGGACCATGAACCTCCCAGAGGACCATCCTCGCTGTGCCTTGCGCGACTCTGGCAGACCCCGTGCGCCTCACGGGCAGCCTCCGCTGTCTGGGTTCATGGGACGCAGAAGTTTTTGGCGGTTTCGGGTTTAGGGTTTAGGGTTTAGGGTTTAGGGTTTAGGGTCTAGGGTCTAGGGTGTAGGGTTTAGGGTTTAAGTTTTTTTCTGGTGCTCTTGGCACTTGGGGTTTGTGAGTTCATGGCTTCCAGAGTTTAATCTAAGGCTCTTGAGGTTTGCGGCTTAGGGGCCCGAGGTTGTGGATGTTTGGGGCTCCTGGGGCTTAGGGCCGCGGATCTTTAAGGTTTATGGAGTCCTATGGTGTTAGGGTTTTAGGGTTTTAGGGTTTGGGGTTTGGGTTAAAGCAAGTAAGGATAGGGGAGATGAGTTCTCCTGGATTTATATCTAGGGGTAGTTTCATGGGGGCACTTAATACGGTCCCTTACCCTCTTTAAAGGGTTCTGATGTATGGGCCCTTGGATTTATATCGGGTATATAAGGGGTCTTTAAGGGGTCGCCTTTTAAGGGCGCATACTAAGGGACCATGTAACTACCCTTAGATGGGATTTATCATAGGACTCTACCTCGGACCCTTAAGGGTACACCCTTGGGTTTGGGGGCCCTATAGCCCACCCAAAGAAGGAACTACATGAGAGCCTGCAATTAGGGATTGGCGCTATAAGCCCCGAACCCGAAACCCTAAACCCCAAACCCCAAACCCTAAACCCCAAACCCTAAACCCTAAACCCCAAACCCTAAACCCCAAACCCTAAACCCCAAAAAGGCACGATTCTCTACAGCGACCGGCAGCCCCCTGGCTGGCACATGGAGAGGTTCCCGCGCAAGCCCTTGAAGGTTGTTGGGGTTTAGGGTTTAGGGTTTAGGGTTTAGGGTTTAGGGTTTAGGGTTCAGGGCTTAGGGCTTAGGGCTTAGGGCTTAGGGTTTTAGGGTTTCGGGTCTATAGGTTTTGGGTTCAGGGCTTCGAATCAGGAATATAAGGTACTAAGTTCACGAATTCCCCACTTAGGAACTAAATTTTTGTTCTCATGAGGCAGGGCTGAAGGGCGAGCTAAAGAAACTCTAAAACCCGAAACCCCCTAGAACCCCTGAAGCCCCCTAAAGCACCCTAAACTCCTAAACCAACCTCCCCAAATTGTGTAGGCGTATGACCTGCAAGGCTGCGACTTTAGAGGTGTTTTCTTGGAGTAGCCCTGCACCTTACAAATAAGTGTTTGCTTTGAGGTTCATGGGTGTTTACAAGTAGGGTTATTAGAAAAAGCTTGAAATAAGGTTATACATTGTTATAAATTCAGATACCTTACTTCTAACCCTACTTATGACTACCCATGAACCTCCAAGTAGGGTTTAGGGATGGACCTCACAGATGAGGTGGATTCCCGTTCCTAGGAGGTATGTAAAGGTTGCTTGAGAAGTTTCATGGGTGGCCCTAAACCTAAACCCGAAACCCTAGACCGGTTAGGGGGCGGAACCATTGCCCTTATTTATTTATGGCTTATTCTTGGGTCTAGTTCATGTGAATCACAGAAGGGGGGAGGGCTGTTCTCGACGCGTCACGTCTTAGGCAGTTAGGGTTCAGGGTTTAGGGCTGCAGCCCTTTTTGCAGCCCTAGGCGCAGACGGTATGGCACGACCATCGTCAAAGCACTGGACACTTGCACATGACCAGGGGCCTGCTTGGAGGTTTACTTGGATTGCAGTAATGTTGGACCCTCTTTGGTGTGAGGGGCTTTAGGGTTGAGGGTTTAGGGTTACAGTCGAGGCTGATTGTTTCCCTCTTTACACAGTCCCGGGTTTTATGGTTTAGTAGGGTGCGGTCCTGTATTTTAGACGCGGACAGAGAAGCCCCCCAAATTGATTCTAAAGACTCGATCAGTGTTAGGGATCCTTTTTACTTTTTGGGTTATGGGCTTTCTTACATATAAGCAAAAAGGATCCTTTTTTCTTCGTAGGGGAACAGGGATTAAGGACACACCACACGAACCATTCTTGGGACACCCGGAAGGTTTGACTCAATAGAGGATCCCACTGGGCACCCCCAAACAGTCACGGTGTTTTGAAAAGCCAGACGAACTTGACTTTATAGAGCCCCTCTTTAGCAGGGTCCCACAGTAGTGTTGGGGGTTTTAAGATTTAGGGTTTAGGGTTTAGGCTTCCCTAAATTTAAACATCTTGAAGCCCTAGAAGCCCGACAAAGCCTGTGGTGAACCTTATTTGCGTTGGATGCTCTGCGTCTTCCCCGCACACCTGCAAGAGGTGTACCTTAAGTTGTTGGCAACCCTATATAAACCCTAAACCCAAAACCCTAACCCAAGTACCTTCAATTTCTTTAGGGGGGGGGTCGGGGTAAGGGGGATTGTTATGGATCCCGCCGACGCCCAAAACGGCATATTCACACACGAAGCCCTGAACCCTAAGTGTCTCAGACTACATAGATTTCTGATTGAAACCCTAGACCCCTAAACCCTAAAACCCTAAATACCATCTTACCCAAAGGCTCCAATGTACTTCCTTATTAGGTATAGGGGATTCTAGTATACTACCCCAAAAACCCTAAACCCTAAACCCTAAACCCTGAACCCCAAAAAGGTACTACAAAGGAGCCCTTGGGTAGGTCACACGCTGTTGAGCCGAAGTGCCAAGGAGCTCATGGACAAGAAGCTCAACAAAATCTGGGGCAGCTTGCCTATTAGGGTTTAGGGTTTAGGGTTTAGGGTTTAGGGTTTAGGGTTTAGGGTTTAGGGTTTGGGGACTCAAGGATTTCCTAGGTGGGATTCGGGAGACCCTTCAAAGGGGACCCCTTCTCAACCTTATATAAGGGGGGACCTTATTGAGAGGGTCTTTATGCCCAAGGGTCCCCCTAATCCTACCTCCTAGGATTAGATCTTCAGTGTGTGTATTTTGTTGGCTTGGGGCTGACGATTTTTCACGGCACAGGCTTACTTTGTATTTAGTCCAGGTTTTAGGATTTCGGGTTTCAGTTTAAGGGCCTGTGCGTAAACCGATATCGTGGGGCCTGAATGCCATATGTTGCAGTATCTATTCTGAGAATCAGAATTTTGTGCCATGCCTGGATGAGCCGCGTCAGCCTGAAGCCGTGTAGCCGAACTGCGCAATCGTCCACGTTGACAAAGACTGGAGTCGGGGGTGGGGTTTAGGGTTTAGGGTTTAGGGTTTAGGGTTTAGGGTTTTAGGGTTTAGGGTTTAGGGTTTAGGGTTTAGGGTTTAGGGTTTAGGGTTTAGGGTTTACGGTTTAGGGTTTAGGGTTTAGGGTTTAGGTATCGTTCATAGTTCATACTTATGGGGGGGGGGGGGGGGGGGAGAGGGAGAGGGAGGTGGAGGGCTAGGGGAAGCGTGCTCAGGCTCAGGGCTTACGACCAGACAAAACGAAGTTTTTTGGATATAGCCACGCTGAACCAGAGGTGCCTCCATTTCTTGCTTGTAGCAAATTACCCATGAAGCTCCAAAGCAGTAGTTGTCACGGAAACATCGCCACCACCGCGACCATCCCGTGCAAGCTCCAAACCCCTTCAAGGCAGCTAGCTTTGTAGATCAGATGGAAAGAGGGACTCTCAGGGTTTCGGGCATAGGGGCTGTCTCTAGTTAGGAGCCCTTTTGCCCACAGGCCCTTGCAGACCTAAACCCTACACCCTCAACCCCGCAACCCTAAACCCCGCAACCCCACACCTAAGCCCCCAACCCTAAACCTGACTCGCAGGTTACATCGATGGAGCTTACTTCCGGGCAGCTCAGCTCTTTCGAGTTCTTCAACCCCCCCGCTCCCCGCCCTCTTCCTTCGCCCGCCCGGCCTTCTAGCACATTTATAGACACCCACATGCATATTGTATATACCTACACATATATATATATATATACATATGTATTTGTTTCATTTTTGTGTTTTTATGCACACAAACCGGGCTCCTGGATGCATGTATGTTTGTGCAAGACTCATATAGACATAGTCCTCTGCGTAAAGATATTCAGTATTCATGCCATGCAGCTCAACAAGCGCAGTTGCCAAGCAGCCTCTTGAAATTGAATCGATGCTTCGCGTGAGAATCCTCTGCGCACTGTAGGGCTGGACAGCCGCAGCCAGGGTTCCCTAATATAGGGGTCGGAAACACTTGCTAGTCGTATTCCCTTATGGTCCCTTTATAAGTATACGAAAATTTTATTACCCCCCCCCCCCCCCCCCCCCCCCCCAACAATCCTGTTCTAATAATGACGGCCCCTATATTACCCTCCCTTTCCTCCCTACCTTCTGAGGAAATCTCACGCATCTGCGAGATGTACAGCAAGCATGAGGACGACCGGGTTTGGAGAAGCTTGCGGTGTAGACTTTAATTAGTCTTTAGGAATAGGACGGTGTAGCTTCCATCTGAGAAAAGAAAGGCGTAGATGTTGCATGGGTATTATCACATGGTATTGTGTGCATCCAAGGGCTGTAAAACTCCTTTTGCTTAGGATCGCGCCCTGAGCCAGCCCAACCAATCTGATATTACATACATGTACTTGGAGGTTCATTGGTAGTTTTCAGCAAGGATGTAAGCACCCTAAACAGGGTTATAAGTATAGTTCCCACAAGTAGAACCCTACTCATATCTACGAATGAACCTCCAAGCATGTTTCTATTGTGGACATAATTTCAGGAAGCTTGTCCCTCAAAGAGGATGGGTATAGCAAAAAGAAGCGCGTGCAGATTTCTCTAGCAAAGAAATGCAGCTTACTCTAGCTATGGCTATGCTCCCCTCACTGAACCAACGAGAAACAACATGTAAAGCTGCCAAGGGCTTGCTCCCAAACTTTCCCAAGCACCTTAGCCAAGAGCCTCACAACTTCCACCTTTTCCAGCGCCCTTCAATTTTGCATGAGGTCCCCCGCGAAAGTCAACCCTAAACCCTAGCCAAAACCGTACGGCCCTAAGCCGCCTCCATGCGAAAGGACAGCGCCAAGGATGCTCAGAGGGGATTTAGCGCTGCAGAGATTGTGAATCTGCAGGGAGTGACTCGGACATGCTTTTTTGGAGTCTCAAGGTTTAGGGTCCAGGGTGTACGGTTTAGTGATAAGCTTTGTAGAGAGGACCGTGAGCCTAAACCGAAAGCACTCTATATACCCTGAGCCCTACATCCCGAAGGCTGCTGGGACCCTAAACCCTAAACCCTAAACCCTAAACCCTAAACCCTAAACCCTAAACCCCAAACCCTAAACCCTAAACCCTAAACCCTAAACCCTGATTCTCTGTCTCGGGTTGGACGTCCTTTGATCCGCTTTTAGCCAGGCTTTCGGTGGCGTCGGGGTGTACATGCAGACCCAATCCTATTTGGAGGAACTATGTGGGTTTAGGGTTTAGGGTTTGGGGTTTGGGGTTTGGGGTTTGGGGTTTGGGGTTTAGGAAGCTGTTGGCGGTCAAGGGGCTTGCGGGGGTGGGGGTGCAGGTTTAGACCCTAAACCCTAAACCCTAGTGTTTGGAGGCACAAATCCTCAAGCCCACAAGGCACATCTTGGGGCTTTAGGACTTTTGGCAACGACATGCTCGGAGGTCGCAACGGACCTGCTTGATGAGGTCAGGGTTTAGGGTTTAGGGTTTAGGGTTTTGGGTTTAGGGTTCAGGGTTAAGGGTTTAGGGTTTAGGGTTTAGGGTTTAGGGTTTGCGGTTTAGGGTTTTGGGTTTAGAGTTTAGGGCTAAGGGTTTAGGGAAGTTTAGGGCTTCAAGGTGTGGAGTTTACAGCTTCGGCCCCCAGCTGCACCAAAGTTAGTTTTCTGACAGTGTCGAGGCAAGCCATGTGTGGGTTGGGTGCCGCATTTCGGGCCTTTATTTCGAGAGCTCGTTCAGTGAACGAACCGCCCACATGGCTATGCTGATTGTGTAGTGCTCGCCTCTTTCTGCCTGACAACGCTGTTAATCTCCTCCCCTCAAAGAGGCGTGAGTAAGTGCCGCGCCGTCATCAGTATTACTCCGGTCCTGCAGCAACGTTTTCGCTTTGACAACTTGAAGCAGTATGCACAGAGAGTGTCAGTTTCCGAGGTCACAGATCCAAACAAGCAGCGTTGCCTGGCTGAACCCTAAACCCTAAACCCTAAACCCTAAACTCTAAAACCTGAAACCCTGAAACCAGAGCCTCAATCCGGAAACCCCTCGTTCACTTGGTAGCCCATCGGTGCCCTTTTTGCGCCTTTCTTGGTTCTAGGTGACCTTATAAAGGAGGCACCCCGTAAACAGAGTACCCTTCGCATGGGCTACCCCCTAAACCCTATATAAACCCTAAACCTAAACCCTATAAACCCAAGAATAGGGACCCTAACGTAGATGAGCCAGAACTGCGGTCGACGTTTTCAGGATTGGCAAGGAGAGCCTTAGAATGTGTTTGAGCCATCCCAGGCAGAGACTCCAATATCCCCTACTTGGGGAATATCCCCTCAGTTGTAAGAGGGGTATACGGACCATCCTTGAATTATATTAGGGTCTCTGCGTGTACCTCTTGCCTCCCCTTTTCTTGCTTGGGATAGAGGGGGGATGTGGGTTTAGGTTTTAGGGTTTAGGTTTTAGGGTTTAGGGTTCAAGGTTTAGGGTTTAGGGACCCTTTACCCCTAAGGCAACCCATTCATGCACAAGATGCTGGTCTCGGTGATCAACTTCTTGCAGCCCGGCCTTCGTAAACTCGAGCGAAAGGGCGGCCAGGGTCAGGGGATGAATTCGAGGACCTCTGTTTGTGAAGACCATTCTGGGGGTTTCCCAAATTAGGGGTACCTTATTTGGGGTTCTTACTCTTAAGGGCGTCCGATTATTGGGGAAATATATTTGGCGGGGTCCCTATTTTCCGTAACCTCTCATCTAGAGTTTGCTATCCGTTTCCTTACATGGGTCAGGTTAGTGTTGGAGCCGAAGCCCTAAACCCTAAACCCTAAACCCTAAACCCTAAACCCTGCACCCCCTAAACCCCAAACCCTGCACCCCCTAAACCCCAAACCCTGCAACCCCCTAAACCCCAAACCCATATAGGGACGCTGTCTAAGGAAGATCTTCTCCGAGCTCGCCACCGGTGACAGCAAGGTGGCAGGGTCCGGTTTTCTTGTTTCGAAGCTTTTCTTGGATGTCAGGGTTTAGGGCCTTCAGGGTTTAGGGTTGGGATGTTCCCCCTTACACTAACAGTCCTTCATAGGGATTATAGTAGCCCCTCATGATAATCCCTACTAAGGTCACTTAGTATGAGGGGGAACATCCCAAGTTGACCGTGTAGAGTCTGCGGTTTAGGGTCTGAGACATGTAGACCAATCTTGTGGGTGGTTGACCGAAATCTTCGCAGTTGCCTGCCTAAGAATATATGGATCCGTATTAAGCATTGGTGCACCAAATAAAGCCCGACTTAGCTTGAGGGTTACCGAACCCTAAACCACCAGCCTCAAGCCGGCTCGAAGCCCATTCCAAATGTCAGGTCCTCGACTTGGTAGCCCGGTAGACCCTTTGCCCCTTTTTTGGGTTCTAGGCTCCATCTTAAAGTAAGCAACCCCAAAAAGGGTACCCACATTTAATATGGTTACTGGGCTCCGAAGTGCGAGCCCTAAACCCGAGTTGCTGGGAGCCGAGCGTGCTCTTTGGGGCTCAGGGGCTGCTTTCAAGGCGACTAGCAAGAACACACGGCCCCCCACCAGGACCAAAAGCCCGAAACCCCAACCCTGAACCCTACTCCCTAAACCCTGGGCCCTAAACCCTAAAAGTATAGTCTTTAGAAGGCTTTACCCTAAACCCTAAACCCTAAACCCTAAACCCTAAACCCTAAACCCTTTTTCGTGGCTTTAGGGTCTAGGTGGCAGGGGTGGGTCCAGGGCGGAAGTCCTCAGCCTTGTCCTTGGTGAAGCGGCTTTTCTTTGATTTTGACCCCAAGCCTGAACCCCAAACCTTGATTTAGGGTTTAGGGTTTAGGGTTTCCTGAAGCCCCTAAACCCGGAAGCCCCTGAGATCTTCAACTCAAAGCCCAACGCCTCAGACCCCCTGAGAGTCAAAATTCGTGAGGAACATACCTGCATTTCCTGAACTACATACAGGCTGTTGTGCTCTTGGGGCTCTTGAACCCTGCTCGTGTTTGGGGTTTAGGGTGCAGGATTTATGGCATAGGATCCTGTGACAGGAGCTGTGCACCCAAGTGTCACAAGTCTTCAATGCCACTGAGCCGCAATGCCCTTGTCCAGTCGGATGCCTCCCAAAATCTTGAAAACCCAGTGGTACCCGTATGCCCCTAAACCCTAAACCTAAGCCCTAAACCCTAAACCCTAAGTCCACTGTTTGGTGGTTGGGCTCGCATATACCAGTAACTAGCACCTAAAAGGGTGTTGTAATATGCTTACTGGGCTACCACGTAGACATTGGTCGTTTCCTGGGTTGCTTGGCAGCCCAGTGGTACCCTTCACCCTTTTTTTGGTTCCTGGTTGCCTTCCCTAAACCCTAAACCATAAACCCTAAACCCTAAACGCAAAACCCTAAAAGAAGCCAGCCCAAAAAGGGTGCCCTTATATCATAAAGTTGTTACTGGGCTACCAAGAGTGGAAGCACATGGGACTGTGGTGGTTGGGGAGGGGGCGTTGCTTTAAACACAAGGGCCGGTATTGCCTGGACGGAGCTACCTTTAAGGGGATCCTATTTAGATGGATGCAGTTGATTTGGGACCTACGCCTATCTTCTTCGTCAAATGGTGTAATATAGGGGTCGGAATATCTACAGTGCTATTCCCCTATGATTCCTATATAATTTCACCGTCATAACCCGCAAACCCTATTCTTGGGCTCTGGTTGAACGATTCAGTGTTTGAGCCTACTGAGAATATGGGTGCTAAGAATGTTCAATGTTCTGATAGCAAAAGGTACTTATTAGTTGGTAGTGTGAGTCGTGTCACCACCAGCACTCTTGCTCATAGCATTGTCATTATCATGTTCATGGCATTACCACCTTTACGGTTTTTTTATCATCTACTATAGTGGGCCATTATTTCCTTTTCTTAGGGTTGGGGTTCCCTCATAATCCCCTTAAAAACCCAGAAAGGGTACACTTTTCATTCCTAGGTAACTCCTGGGTCTAGTTTTGGTTGGCTTTATAATCCCATTCCCATTTAAGACGCACAGGCAAACCTCAGCCCTTGAAATCCCAGCTCTGTAGATGTGCCAGGGGTTGCAGAGGATTTCAGCACTAAGAGCCGAGAAGTACGATGCAAGATAGTTCGGGGTCTAGTTTTTGGGGTCTAGGGTTCAGGGTTCGGGTTTGGGGTTTGGAGTTGAAGGTATTCTCGAAGGCTCATGGTTAACCACGCATAAGTAAAGCTTTCTGTAACCAAACTGTAACTCTAGTCACACTTAGTCATCGCCCCAGCTATATATCTACACCCCAGAAACCTCCAAGTAGGGTTTAGGCTCCAGGGCTGAGTGTCTACAACCCAGTAGTTCTTCAAGAGAACCCCTTCGTGGCATTATGGTACCCCCAACCCTAAACCCTAAACCCTAAATATACCCTATACCCTAAGCCCTAAACCCTAAACCCCCCGAAAAAGAAGTACAACTGCGGGCGCAAGTAGGGTTCTGAAGCATAGTCCAGAGCAGACTCGGCAAAAAACCCAAAACCTTGAGACCCGAACGTGCCCCCAAACCTTGAACCCTAAACCCTAAACCCTAGCCCTAAACCCTAAACCCTAAACCCTAAACCCTAAACCCTAAACCCTAAACCCTAAACCCTAAACCCTAAACCCTAAACCCTAAACCCAAGATTGTGAGGAACTGGGCCGTGAGAGTGTTCTGTTCAAGCTGCTCCAGGCCATGGCCCCGTTTCCTCCCACTCTTGGCCCGGTTTAGGGTTTAGGGTTTAGGGTTTAGGGTTTAGGGTTTAGGGTTTAGGGTTTAGGGTTTAGGGTTCAGGGTTCAGGGTTTAGGGTTTAGGGTTTAGGGTAAACCCTCAGCAACTCAAGCCCCCATATAAAGTACGAGCTTCTACTGTCAACCTTGAGCCCTCCAGGCTTGAGTTTGGGTTTTCGGCTTACAGGATCGCAAATTCCCCCGGAAACTCATGGCGTACAGTCGGACACTATACTTTGATGCTAAACCCTAAACCCTAAACCCTAAACCCTAAACCCTAAACCCTAAACCCTAAACCCTAAACCCTAAACCCTAAGGCTGCCAGGATGCGATGCTTCAAACACTAAACGCGTACGAGGCTCAGCCAGGAGTAACCTAGGAATGAAAAGGGTACCCTTTTTTGGTTTTTAATGGGGATTCTAAGGGAACCCCAACCCTAAAAAAAAAGGAAACAGGGGCCGACTCCGGGCCCTAGTTGAAAGTTCAGGGTGGAGCGTTTAAGGATTGGAGGTAAAGGTTATAGGGTTCAGGGCCCAGGGCAGGGAAGCGGGGGGGGGGGTTGGCCTTCACAAACCTGTTGAAATTTTCCGGAATAAGACCCTTCTGCGATTGGTTCCTTCTATAAGGGAACCTAGAACCCCAAAAAGGTGGCACTAAGGCACCATGGCACGAAGGGAGGGGATTCGCATTGGCGCCGACATCTCAAGCCCCCAGGGGGTCAGGGTTTAGGGTTTTTAGGGTCTAGGGTTTCCTATGGCAGAAGACGCGTCACACGAACTGCCATTGACGCATGACGATGAGGCGCAGAAGACGCGTCGCACGAACTGCCATTGACGCATGACGATGAGGCGCAGAAGACGCGTCGCACGAACTGCCATTGACGCATGACGATGAGGCACAGAAGACGCGTCGCACGAACTGCCATTGACGCATGACGATGAGGCGCAGAAGACGCGTGACAGACATGAGGCGCAGAAGACGCGTCACATTGCCTTTGACGCATGACGGACATCAGGCGTGAAAGCTTGCCCTCGACTTCCTGGGATGGAATAATTAGGTTTCTAGAACTCGGTGCGACATGCATCTCTCGAACCTTTCGATAGCAAGGGTTTAGGCTGTGGGCTTGGTGTTTGTAACCTTAGTTGGTGGAGCTTACAAACACTCCTAAGTACTTCCAATCTACTTTCAAGTAGTATCAGCTTTCGGTCTTTCTAACCTGAACCTGCATACCCTTTCTTAAGGCTTACGAATTCCTCGCTTGGGCGCATTGAGGCTTTTTTTTCGGGGGGGGGGGGGGATTTGACCACACGTCCTAATTTACTAATGCTAGCCACAGGTACCGTAACCATTCTTTCCCCCTCCCCTACACAGCAGGCTCGAATGTAGTTCCCTTCTGGGTAGAATATAAGTCCCCAACAAGAAAGCCATAGCTAAGCCTAACCAAACTATAATTCCAAACCCTAAGCCCTAAACCCTAAACACACCTGCGCCGGAATCCCTTCCAGCCAGGTCCCTAGCCCAGAGTGCAGGCCGGACAGAGGGTTTAGGGTTTCGGGTTTAGGGTTTAGGGTTTAGGTGTTCGGAAGGGTTTGCGGAATTTAGTGCTGCTCACGAAATTGGATGCCCCTCGTCCCCAAAAAGACCCTCAACGCGACAATCCTTCAGGCCTAAACCTTAAGGCCTAAACCAAAACCAAGTATTTCATGAAGCCGTATAGCAGTCCCCATGCACAGGGCCCGGGGTCCTGGTTCTGGTCTTACATTTCATCCTTCAGAATTCAACAA